>JAIUZE010066800.1:0-59739 GCA_022085475.1 Heliosperma pusillum
ATGTCTAGAACTCTAGTTATGCCCGTTTAAAGTTGACCCTTGTTTTAGTTGGTTTCCAAACAACGTTGTTTTGGAGAGGTGATCTATGTTTTTATTCATTATGCTTCATAAACTTGTTCTAATGCTTATGTATCATGTATTAACTCATTTTTATCATATTTAAACTTATATGATTCCCTATTCTCATGTTTTGTGACGGTTTTTGGTATATCCCTCTTTTGAGTCGGTTTTACATATGTTATGATTTGAGCACTAATGATTTGTGCTATGAACTCTCATTTCCCGGCTACACCTTATACTCGTTAGACTGGAATGTCGGAGCGATGGGGGGTATCCTTGATGCTTGTATGCATGTTTAGTGGGGATATGACGACGTTGTTAGGAGGCGAACGCAATGCGTTGATCGACCCGGCCGTCAAATGTTGTATCCTTGCGAGGTGGTGTCATTGCATGTAGCGTACTAGCTTGACTTTTGACTATAGATCTCTTTCCGCCTCTTTCGTGAATGTTGACCGAATTTGGGGTACTCGGCGTCTATGATTGACCGAGTCTTGGATGCGAAACGTTTATCGCATGTCGAATCGGAACACGTTATTCCGAGAGTCTGGCCAGGTTTAGACTAGGACCGTATTATTATCGTCGTCCTACCGAGAGGATTAGAGTCTTGTGTGTACGAAAAGTCTTATCGTACATGATTCCAGGAAACGTCTTATCCTGTGAACTTGTTTTGTCTAGGTCATGAGTATACGAAACGTCTTATCGTATACGGTTCCGGAAAACGTCTTATTCCGTGAGCTTCCATTGGCTTGTCTTGCTATTGTACACGATGCTAGTGCGTTTCATTTACCGTGAGAGATGTTGTCAATATATTGGTATGATTACATGAATGATTATATGATTGATCATTGAATGACTTGGCATGGTTTGTTTGTCGAGTCTCAATCTTATCAATCTTATACCGCTAACGGTGAGATGCAAGCCCTAGTGAGCGTATTCGGTTGCCAAAGAGTGTCTTCCCCGAGTCTTTGAATAACATGATGGTTACGGATTTGATTTCCACATGATCTTATCATTATATATATGATTGCCTATCTATTCTTATTGTACCTCACATGTATATCTATATATGCATGATCTACTTTTATATTTCCTTTTATGTACGTTTAATGTGATATGGCTGGGAGAACCCGGAGTTACTCCCCACTGACTGTGGCGTTCATGTTTTTCATGGATGAACAGGTTGCTTGCTTGGATGACTTTTTGGCTATGATATTTTGGGGTTCGGGTGTGAGCTAGCGGGCGTTGTCCCTGGAAGTTTCACCTCTAGACGATTTTAGCTAGTTTTGCTAAACACTTGTTCTTTGTTAACTTTTTAAGAGACCCCGTCTCTTTGTGGTATTTCCGTACTTAGTTGTAATGTTTTGACACTCCTCGTTTTATTTAACTTGCATGTTTAAAAGTTTTAAAAAAACTACCTATTTCCGCAATATAATTCACATGCTTGTTTGTTTATTATTTCCGCATTCTCGAGGGTTGTCACAGCCAAAAAAAAGAATATGGTAAATATGAGACGTTAAGTAAGTATGGTTAACGATAAGGAGTTTCTTTGGAGAATAATATGAAATTTTATGCGATTGCCATTTTTATTATCCACTATTATATTATATCATCATTTATATGCAGTAGGATTTTCACTTAAGAATAATTGTGAATTTGTAATTAAGCAGGATTTTTTGGCCGATTTTCCTATTCAAAATAAATCTAGATTCAAAGTTCAAATTTTCTTGATAAAGTCAACCGTGGAAATATGTTGATGTCATTCGTTTGATATGGTTGCCTTTTTGTTTTAGGAATTTTTCTTAAATTAGTTGATTACGGAAATGTTGCCTTTCCTGGTTGATTTAATGTCAACCAACTGGGTCTTGACACATGGCAGTAATTAGTGACTATGAAACATGGCATACATATAAGGTACCGGCTTCAGCTTTAATATTATATATGATGATATCCCATAATTCATCAACACAACTAAGTATGTTAATTTTGTTTGTATAGTCGGACATTTTTTTTTTCAAATCACAACATTTTTATGTACGATCATAATTCTCTCTTTCTTTTTATATGACCTTTTTATTTTCAAAGTGAGCTTTTAAGTTTATGATACGGTTGAGGTCTCGGCTAGTGATGGTCATGGTTCGATGGACAACAGTGTTATGTTGGCACTAGGGGCCGATGTTTCGTTTGGTTCGATGGTACGGTTCGTGTGCGTGATTTCATACGTTGAGTATGTTTAGTGCATGGCTTGCATGATTTCATACGTTGAGTATGTGTAGTGCATGGCTCTCCATACAAGTCTTTTACGTTTCATTCTTATTAGTCAATAAAGGGTTATTATTAGCCCAATTAGTGAGTCGTTAATGGTCATCCATTTTGTTGTTTTATTGCTATTTTATTAGGCCTTAATTGCTAGAATTGATGGTCATAATTTACTAGTTTATTATAGTCATTGAGAGTCTTTTATTTTCTTGAACGGTTGTTTTGGAGAGGCTATTTATAGTCTTGACTTCTATTGTATTGGGTATCCAAGTTTAATCAAAAATCACAAAACTGCTTGTTGGCATTTCTTTTGTTAATTGTTCAAACGCGTCTTTGAATTCTTAACTTGATCGTTCTCAATAGGTCTTGGGATCGTTCGTCGTTGTGGAATTATAGGTCTAATTCTTCAACTATTTATCCGTCTCAAAGTTACAACATATTCGAACATCGTTCGAATAACTTAATTTCGCTTCCGCTTATTTATTTCGTATCATAAGTGGTATCAGAGCTTCGGCTCTTGATTTTCCATTTAATCGAGACGATCCTTGGTTTCGGTTTTATAAAAAAAAAAACTTTCAAAAAAAAAAATGGCTGGTGAACAATTCGACGATGAGTTTTATGACAAACTCCAGGATTTGCTGCGTAACAGACCCACCGGGAGTCGAACTGGTGGAAAGGCAAAACTAGACGAATTCAAGGTGTCAGAATTACCCGAGTTCGTTGGTGGAACCAATCCAGAAGATTACTTGGATTGGGAGAGAAAAATCGACCGTTTGTTCGATTTTAAGGATCTAAGTGACGAGAAGAGATGCAAGTACGCGATTCTCAGGTTGAGTAAGGGGGCGTCACTTTGGTATGAGGGTTTGAAGGCCAAGCGAGCACGGGCCGGAAAAGACAAAATTGCTTCCTGGGAGTCTCTTAAGCGTAAGCTTCGTAAACGGTATGTACCTACGACTCACAAAATTTCTACTTATCGAAAAATTGCCGAGTTTAAGCAAGGGAAATTGAGCGTTGGGGAGTATATCGATGAATTTGAAAGTTTAGCTTTGATGGGGGAATTAGAAGAGATAGAGGAACAGAAAATGGCTAGGTTTTTGCGGGGATTGAATTTTAATATTTCTAGTGCCGTAGAAATGTACCCATATTCGGATTTTGATACATTGTGTAATTTATGTATTAAAGCTGAGGTCCAAGGAAAGTATAAGTCAGGGGGGTCGAGTAGAGAATACAGTAGCCCTATTGTTAATCCCAAACCCGTCTTTTCTCCTAAAACCGCACCTACTCCAGGCTCAAACAATTCGACCAAAATTACACCAAAAACTTCCGAGTCAGGTAAGGAGACTAGCCTGTCAAAGGTTCGTTGTTTCAAGTGTCAGGGTTTCGGTCACTATCAAAGTTCTTGTCCAAATAAACGAGTAGTGACGTTGAGAGAAGCGGTGTCTTTTCGTGAGGAACTGACCGAAGAGGAAGAAAGGTTGGGTGATGTGTTCAATTTTGATGAGGCTGTGAATGAGGAGGAAGAGGAGGGGTATGAGGCTCCAAACTTCGACACTATTCTAGTTCTGCGTGCTTTACAGGCCCAAGCCGAGTCGATCGATTCGGATCAACATGAGCAACTATTTCATACCAAGTGTCAGGTTAATAACAAATGGTGCAGTGTAATTATCGACAGTGGTAGTTGCACTAATGTAGCGTCGGATGAGGTGGTCACGAAGCTAGGTTTGGCCACCGTCGCGCATCCAAAACCTTATGCGCTTCATTGGCTAAATGATGGGAACAGTGTGAAGGTTACAAAACAGGTTCGGGTGGGCTTGTCAATGGGTTCTTATACTGATAGTGTACTTTGTGACGTAATTCCAATGGATGCTTGTCACGTTTTATTGGGACGTCCTTGGATGTTTGATAGGGATGTGGTTCACCGGGGAAGAAGTAATGAGTACGAGTTGAGGGATAAGGGTAAAAAAATTGTGTTGAAACCAATGTCCTCTCAAGCTATACGGGCTATGAGTACAAAAAAAAAGAAGGCAACGATGTTGGTTAAGGAGCGGGAGATTGAGAAAGCCCTCGATCACGGGGAGATGGGCTATTTACTTCTTGTCATGGAAAATTCAACAGGAAAGCTGAATTCAAAAAAAATGGTCCTGTTTCTGAGTTATTGCAGGAGTTTAGCGACGTGTTTCCCGTCGAGCTACCGCCGGGATTACCTCATATTCGCGGTATTGAGCATCATATCGACCTTGCTCCAGGAGCCCCGCTACCAAACAAGGCAGCATATCGCTGTAACCCGGAGGAAACCAAAGAATTACAGCGGCAAATTGACGAGTTGATTATCCGAGGATACGTTCGTGAATCCATGAGTCCGTGCGCCGTTCCGGTTCTTCTTATGCCAAAGAAAGACGGATCATGGCGTATGTGTGTCGACTCACGGGCTGTTAATAATATCACAATTAAGTACCGGTTCCCTATGCCGAGACTTGATGATATGCTAGATGAATTACATGGGTCACGAGTGTTTTCAAAAATAGATTTACGGAGCGGATACCACCAAATTCGAATGAAAGAAGGGGACGAGTGGAAGACGGCATTTAAGACAAAGTATGGACTATACGAGTGGACCGTGATGCCTTTCGGTCTCACCAATGCCCCAAGTACGTTTATGCGACTAATGAACGAGGTATTAAAACCTTGTCTTGGCAGGTTCGTCGTCGTCTATCTCGACGATATTTTGGTCTATAGTAAAAATGAAGATGAGCACCTGGAACATTTAAGGCAGGTGTTTGATATCCTAAGAACTCAAAAGCTATATGGGAAGCAGGAGAAATGCTCATTCCTTGTTGATAAAGTGGTGTTCCTAGGCTACGTGGTTTCGAATGAAGGTGTTTCCGTCGACCCGTCGAAAATCGAGGCTATTAAATCCTGGCCCAGTCCTAAAACAGTGAGTGAGGTAAGGTCTTTTCATGGGTTAGCCTCATTTTATAGACGCTTTATTCGTAATTTCAGCTCGATTACCAGTCCGATTACTAACTGTCTCAAGAAAGGTGTATTTGTGTGGAATAAAGAGGCCCAAGTAGCATTCGAGTCAATTAAAGCGTGTTTGTGTACTGCTCCCATATTGGCTCTGCCGGATTTTTCACACCCATTCGAGGTCGAGTGCGATGCTAGCGGTGTTGGGATCGGTGCCGTATTAATTCAAGGTAAGCGTCCAATAGCCTATTTTTCTGAAAAATTAAGTGGTGCGCGTTTAAATTATTGTACCTACGATAAAGAGTTTTATGCTATTGTTCGGGCATTAAGGCATTGGAGCCACTACCTGCGCCCAAATCATTTCATTTTGCATTCGGATCACGAGTCACTTAAATATATAAATGGTCCACAGAAATTGAGTCCACGTCATGCTAAATGGGTCGAATTTTTGCAATCTTTTCACTTCTCTTCGAAGTATAAGAATGGCAAAAACAACGTGGTCGCCGACGCTTTGTCTCGAAGGTATACTTTGCTAACCACGCTGAGTGCTCATTTATTGGGTTTTGAAGTACTAAAAACTTGTTATTCAAATGATGAGGATTTTGGGAAAATAATTGGCAATATAAAAGAAAAGGCAACTGACGGGTTTTTACTTCAAGATGGGTTTCTTTTTAAAGGGAACTGTCTTTGTGTTCCGAAGCATCCGATACGTGAATTATTGGTACGTGAGGCTCATGGGGGAGGCTTGGCGGGTCATTTTGGTGTAGCTAAGACAATGGAGGTGCTTAAGGAACATTTCTTTTGGCCCAAAATGTTCGGGGATGTGACGAAAATTGTAGCAAAGTGCGTAACTTGTAAGGTGACAAAGTCTTCGTTCAATCCGGGTCCCTATACTCCATTGTCGGTTCCCGAAAGACCTTGGGAGGATGTTTCCATGGATTTTATTGTTGCATTACCCCGTACTCAACGAGGTAAAGATGCGATTATGGTGGTTGTGGATCGATTTTCGAAGATGGCTCACTTTATTCCTTGTCACAAGGCCGACGACGCTGGCAATGTCGCGGATTTGTACTACAAAGAGGTGGTTCGCTTACATGGTATTCCCAGGACCATCGTGTCCGACCGTGATTCAAAATTTTTGAGCTATTTTTGGAATACTTTATGGAGAAAGGTGGGTACGAAGCTCTTATTTAGCACTTCCCATCATCCGCAAACGGATGGGCAAACCGAAGTGACAAACCGGACCCTAGGTACCTTATTGCGTGGGTTAGTGAACAAAACACAGAGGGATTGGGATATCAAGCTTGCTCACGCTGAATTCGCCTACAACCGATCTCCTACTTATGCTACGGGAAGGTCACCCTTCGAGGTGGTCTATGGGCTAAATCCGTATGCTCCACTTGATCTAGTGCCGTTGCCGCGTGATGAACTAGTCCATAAGGACGCGGAAGCTAAGCTTAAGTCGATGATGAAGCTCCATCAGCAAGTGCGTGACCGAATTGTTGAAATTAATGCCGCTTACCAACGCAAATCGAACAAGCACAGGAAGCCACGCATTTTCGAGGAAGGAGATTTGGTTTGGGTCCATTTAAGAAAGGAGCGGTTCCCGAGTAAACGGAAGAATAAGCTCATGCCTCACGCCGAAGGGCCGTATAAGGTAGTCTCTCGTGTTAATGATAATGCATACAAAGTCGAGTTGCCCGGAGATTACGGTGTTCATGCCACTTTTAACGTGGGTGATTTGTCCCCATACATTGATGATGACGGTCTTACCGAATTGAGGACAATTCCGTTCGAAGGGGGAGGGGATGATACGGTTGAGGTCTCGGCTAGTGATGGTCATGGTTCGATGGACAACAGTGTTATGTTGGCACTAGGGGCCGATGTTTCGTTTGGTTCGATGGTACGGTTCGTGTGCATGATTTCATACGTTGAGTATGTTTAGTGCATGGCTTGCATGATTTCATACGTTGAGTATGTGTAGTGCATGGCTCTCCATACAAGTCTTTTACGTTTCATTCTTATTAGTCAATAAAGGGTTATTATTAGCCCAATTAGTGAGTCGTTAATGGTCATCCATTTTGTTGTTTTATTGCTATTTTATTAGGCCTTAATTGCTAGAATTGATGGTCATAATTTACTAGTTTATTATAGTCATTGAGAGTCTTTTATTTTCTTGAACGGTTGTTTTGGAGAGGCTATTTATAGTCTTGACTTCTATTGTATTGGGTATCCAAGTTTAATCAAAAATCACAAAACTGCTTGTTGGCATTTCTTTTGTTAATTGTTCAAACGCGTCTTTGAATTCTTAACTTGATCGTTCTCAATAGGTCTTGGGATCGTTCGTCGTTGTGGAATTATAGGTCTAATTCTTCAACTATTTATCCGTCTCAAAGTTACAACATATTCGAACATCGTTCGAATAACTTAATTTCGCTTCCGCTTATTTATTTCGTATCAGTTTATTTTTTTTATAAAATAATAATTAAAATTATACCATTAAGTTCCTTATGAAAAGAGCTTTAAAATAAATATATATTTCATAATATTAATTCTTACTTCGAAAGATATTAAAGAGAGAAAATAGTATCTCAAAAAATGAGATGACACATAAAAAGACAATACAGAGTGCAAAATTCAATCATGTTTTTTACACTTTTGATTAGATAATAACATGTCTTAATCAATATACCCGTGCAACTCTGCACGGGTTTAAACTAGTTAGATCATAATTCATAACTCAATAATATATCAATCACATATCTTTAATAATGTATTCATAAAAGTCTCTTACATTTGTGTAATATTTGGGCAAGCTTAACACGAATTTTCATTTCAGACGGGATGACCCGTCTTATTGTTTTAGACGGGTCAAATTCCCTTATAAAAAGAGCAAATGGACAAGTGGATGAATAATGGATAATCTCTCCACTTGCTTTTTTGTAAGGAACCCTAACAACCTAACCTATCTAACGTAATAAGACGGATCGTCAAATCTCAAGCAACATCAATGACAAACTTAATTACTCCTCAATCCTAACCATTGTTTAAATATTCTATTTATTAATGTAATCACAAATTCTTATTTCAGACGGACCATTTACGTCTGAAAGATAAGACGGGATTATGTTGCCACTTTTTGATAAAATGTAACCACAGCTTAAATCAGCTTGTTTTCAATAGTGGTTACATCTAACTGTAAAGTGATTACAAAATCCCGTCTTATAACTTCAGACCAAAATGGTCCGTCTGAAGCAAGACTAACTGTAATGTAATATGATTGTCTCATTGTGGACTTGTGGGGATCACATACATTTTGAGTTAATAATTCATCAATGCCTGTCATCTTCCAAAAGAAAAAGAAAATGGCCTAAAGTCTACTTCTCCTTTAAATTAAAGTATCATATTCATGCATACGCTTTATAGGTAGGCTCCACTGCTCCACCAAACTACCTAGTCTGACTTCTGAGGATACTATCCGTTTTAATGAAAAATTAATTTAGCAAATACCCTCCACGTCAATTGTTATGCTATTTCTTTTTAACGTGTCTCACTCAATTGTTATTCTTTTTATACTTCCTCAAATTCAATTCAAACTATTCATTTGACTTTTTACGGTTTACGAGACGACACTTTGACTATTTTTTTCTTCATTTATATATTATTTTTTTGGGTCGAAATTATAATTTTCCGAATCCTCTTCTTATATAAAACGTAAAAATATAAATTTCGAAAATTTGACCTAATATAATCGAGGTCAATATTTAACAAGTATGACTTTAAAAAGTGAGTGGCTAGTTTGGATTGGATTGGATTGGAGGGAGTATTTAAAAGGTTTCTATGAGTAATTTGATTACTCAATAACATTTTTTTTCACTTGTCATCCACTAAGTAGAATCACAAATAATCATCAACTTTTTCATTAATGTTTATGTCAAAATAAAATGATAACAATTGACCGGACCGGAGGGAGTAATACCTATCATTACCATTAGAAAGGATATACTAATCTAAATAATACTCTCCTCCATCCATAATGATCTAATGATCTTTCACATTTTTTCTAATAATTTATGTAAGAAGCATTTTATTAAAGTGGGAAGATCATTGTAGATGGAAGATAGTAAAAGTAATGTATTTTAATACCGCTTTTTCACATGCATCACAATTTTTTTTACAGTTGTAATGTTAATTTACAAAGTGTAAATCCAATCGAACCAAAACTTATTTTTGGGAGTGATGGTGCATACCAGTATACCACTCTTTCGTTGTAACTTAAAACGATAATAAACTAGGTAGCACAAAATGGAGAGGACACGACACAGACATGTAACACAGCATTCCGTAAAAGTTTTCAAAGTTTGACAACCAAAAATGAATTTTACCTTTGATCTAGATCAGAAAGAGTAAGGTATACCTACGTCGTGTTTAGCGTAGTGCAGTAGATAACATCAAATTGCGTACCAACAACTCTTTATGTTTGATTTTGAATCGATTAAAGTTACAGCGACTCTCATTGAAGACGGCATATCTATTTTCTATGTCACTCACAAAGAGGCAAGTGGGAGTACAAGTGGAAATCCACTTGGTTTCACACTTGTCTTTATGTGAAAGACAACTCTCCCCGTCTTCATTAAAGATGGGATATACCCGTCTTTAATGAGAATTAGTGTTAAAGTTATTATATGAGAAAGAATAACTAAATTTTGTTTTTTGTTTTTGATTTAATAAACCTATCATTTATCATATACGTCCTTTAACTTTTGATAAATTCTTGTTAAAAATGGACGTATTCATCCTAAACCTTAAAATGAGATAAATACATACTAAATCGCTGCAAGTTGCCTATAAAATGCAAAAAATTAGCCATATTCAAATCATGCGGTAATATGTAAGACCTGTTTAAAAATTTTCGACGAGATCAAAATTGAAATGAGGAGGATGCTCTTCTTCCTTTGAGTGTAATGATAACGTTCTTAAGGAATACAAGTATTTCTTAAGACGAATACTTGGGCAAAAGTATGCGGAGTATATAAACACTATTTTCATTGAAGACGTATATATCGGCCTTTAATGAAAACGGGTCAAGTTGCTTTTTATAAAAGACAATTAGGAAATCATGTGGAATTTTACTTGCTCTTTCACTTGCCTCTTTGTAAAAAGTAACCCGAACTATTTTAAATTAAAGACGAATATATCAGTGTTCAACGAGATTTTGTGGTCGTGAAATTGTAATATGTCAACTCCCCTATTTGCCAACATTACTGTTGGTATGTCTTTAACGAGTAAGATATAAGTACGCCCTGTAGATGTGGCGATAGTGCGATACTGTTGGTATATACTCTCATATTGGAAGTTGGAAAACACTTTACTCTCTCTGTCTCTGCTCCTCGTATCCTTTATTCTCTCAGCATCCATTTCCAAATATATCAACCCTTCACCTCATTACTTGCCTAATTACAATCTCCATTATCATTTCTTTTTAGTTTAATAATAATAATGAACAATCTCAAAACTCTAATCTTTTCCCTTCTGGGTTTTATTCCTTTAATCTACTCTTAACAAATTTTCCACCCTCTTTGCCATATTAATTCCAGAAAGTGGTATGTCAATCACTTACTTGAAAACTTGGAAATTTTCTTGTTTTTTCATTTTATTTGTTTCAAAAATACTTTATATCTTGTTTGTTTGTCATTTTAATTGATGGGTTTCTGTGATTTTGTAAATATGATGTGTTTATATTGCTTAGTCAAAGTATTTACATTGCTTTAAAAACTGAAATATATTTATCCTTTTCTTCCATTTTCTGATAATATCTCTTTCAATATAATTTGTTAAGTTGTGTTGGATTTTTGTGTTGCTGCTGTTTACTGTATATTCATCATGTGAGTTTTTTTGCTTTTTTTTTTTTTCATTTGTTAGGTTTTTTTTTTTGATAGGTTTTGTTAATTAGACCTGTGCTCCTTGTGTTGGAAGGCTATGTAAATTTCTTTTGTTAAAATAATACTGCGTGACTGTTACGTGAAAATTATATAAAGTCGTTTTATTTTCACGTAACAGTCATTCAATGCAATTCTCGATACAATTTTCATTGTGGATCATAGCTTATTGGTGTTGAATTAGCACAAGGACAAGACTTTGTATATATCTGACCCATTACCCGCCAATTCGCCATAGTTGGGGACCTTGGGGTAATGGGGTCATGGGAGTCGTTGAGGCACTAGGGTGTTGTAGTAAATTCATAAATAGAACTATATTAGATTGGAAGTTGTTGGTTAGATGTAATAATATAATTCCTTGTGTCAATTTGCATTTCAAAGCCTAAAAGTATATGTACTTTGTGAACTTTCTCTTGAACTGTTGTAGCCCATAATTATAAAATGTTACGCGCTCTATGTCAACTGCAATACTGCGATAGTTAATGGAATATGGCGATTAATGTGCAAAGAGAACTAACTTTTTCTTTTGTCGACAGGTCAAATGGAGGTTTTACTATGGTTGTTGTGGTTGTTCTACTTTGAGCAACCGGAAGGGATTTAGTGCATTTACATCCATGAAGTGACATCGTGGAGAAATGCTGCTGTTGCTGTCTTGAATTCTTGTTGATCTATAATAGTGACTAGCATAGTTTTCCCGTAGTAGAGTAGGCGTGGTTTCCTTCGGGGAAATATAGCTATGGTTTTTAACCAGAGCAGTGATATCACTCATTGGCTATACAAATATAAATATTTGTAATCTTAGCTCTCCTACCGAATCTCCCTCGGCACAGAAGTAGATAGGTTACGTTTGGGTAACTCTTGGTTTCCACTTTCTTTCGTCTCCTATACTGGCTAAAGGGCGGATCTCCTTTGGCATTCTATCCTTCCTTATTTTGATCTGTGTTTAAATCTAGTGTAGCAGCGTAGTACTCTGTAGTTGTTTCCTAGGTTGGCCGTTGGGTGGAACAAGTGCACACTTTCTCATTTTCTGCTGGCTTAAACAAAGTTATTATTCCTGAAGAACAAAGAAATTGAAGTCCTTCGGGCAAATCTCCTTTGGCATTTTCGGTGTGAAGCTCCTTCGGCAATATCCGTCCAATTTGTTGGGCAAATCTCCTTTGGCAATACATAGTCCAATTCGTTGGGCAAATCTCCTTTGGCAATATCCTGTCCAAAATTTTGGGCAAATCTTCTTTGGCAATACTCAGTCCATTTTGTTGGGCAAATCTCCTTTGGCAAGTCTCCGTCCATTTGTTGGGCAAATCTCCTTTGGCAATACTTAGTGTTTTAGTCCATTTGTTGGGCATATCTCTGTTGGCGTCCATTGTGTTGGGCAAATCTCCTTTGGCATTTCATCTCCAGTAGTAATTACCTATCTATCATATCTTTTCATAGAGGAACTAAGTCTGCAAAGAACAGACTATCAACTGGTCACTTCTATTGAATCTTATCATCTGAGATCTTTCTTTCAGTCCCTTCAAAGAAAACATTTGCTCTAGCAGATCCGTTAACATTCCGCTACCTGGAGTATTCATTTCAGAGCACAAGGTATGTCTGTCACTACTTTCTTTTATCCAAGTTCAATGCACTTTTTATTTCGCTGATGCAAAATTTCACCATTCATTGACGGTTTCTGATTGATGATTCATGTTCAACTAACCCCAATTATTTTGTTGTTGTTAGTGTTGTTGTTGTTGTATGGTGATTTGACTCTTTGTTCCCTGCTTATATCTTAAACGTAATTGATTGAATTACTGCTGTAGGAATCATGACAATGGAAATGTTTGGTTACTCTGACGTCGAGACTTTCAGTGAGACAAGCAGTGATGATCAAGATGATATCTTTTCCATATACAGTGGACATGCTCAAAGTATTTTGTCCTGCCTCGAGGATAGCATTGGAAAGATAGACGATTTTCTCTCATTTGAGAGAGCATTCATGCATGGTGACATTGTATGTGCTGCAGGGAATCCAACTGGCCAGATGGGTAAAATAGTAAAAGTTGATATGTATGTTGACCTGGACAATGTTTTTGGGCAAGTCGTAAAAGATGTCAATTCTGGAAAAATTTTAAGGATGCGTTCCATTCTGGTTGGGGATTATGTGATTCATGGTCCATGGGTTGGGAGAGTCGAGAAAGTGGTTGACAATGTCGGTATAGTGTTTGATGATGGAACTAAGTGCGAAATTATGGCAACCGATCAAGCTAGACTGTTGCCACTTTCTCCTAATCTGCTTGACGACTCTCTCTATCCCTATCACCCTGGTCAAAGAGTACGACTTGATCAGCCTAGTGGGTCCAAACCAGCGGGATGGTTATGTGGCACATCGAAAAGAAATCAGAATGAAGGAACTGTCTTTTCAGTTGATGTTGGGATTGTATATGTTGAGTGGATTTCTTCCATCATTGTCGGTGTTAGCACCGCCATTCCTCCACCCTTTCAGCAAGATCCCACAGACTTGACTTTGTTGTCATGCTTTTCACATTCAAATTGGCACCTTGGTGACTGGTGTATCCTGCCAGCTGCTACTTCACATGTTAAAAATTTAGAATCTGGTATGCTTAGGAATCTTGACGCGACATTTTCCATCATGAAGAAGAAGATCAAAGTAGATGTTATGTGGCAAGATGGTACATGCACATCGGGGTTGGACCCACAAGCCCTCCTTCCAGTGAGTGTTGTGAATGCTCATGACTTCTTCCCTGGACAATTTGTTATGGAGAAGACTAATTCTGACGAGTTTATGGCATCTAATGATCGAAAATGGGGAATCGTAAAATCTGTCGATGCAAATGAGCGAACTGTTCGGGTAAAATGGGAAAATATGGATGAGAATGGAAGTTCTTTGAATGAGGGGACATTTGAGACTGTGAGTGCTTATGAATTAGTTGAACACCCTGATTTCTCCTATAACATTGGTGACATTGTGTTGAAGTCAAATAAGAACAATCTTATTGACCAGTTTGGCAGAAAGAGCATGGCGAAGCTAACGTCCTTGGGGGATGAGGACAATGGAGCACATTTGAGTGAAACTGACAAGAAATATTTCTTGTCCTGTATAGGCACTATTATTGGTGTCAATAGTGGAGAGATTGAGGTACAATGGGCTAACGGAGTTGTGACACAGGTATGAATTTCCTAGAATTTTTTAATGCTTAAAGCTGTTTCCTACTTGTAATTTGAGAAGTGATAGGATCATCTTGAAAACTAGCCACGGAGTACTAAATTGGTAATTAGAAGTTGGTGCAAACTGGGTATTACTGATTCTTGATGTCCTTACTACGGAGTACTATTTTCTGAGTGGCATGCTTCTGTTACTGAAGCAATTGCGTTGAGATAAACTTTTGTAAATTTGATGTTTATAGGTTGCTCCTTTTATGATTCTTCACATGGAAAAAGATGATGGGTCAGTTGCAATTCATGGTCATGAAGGAGAATTTGTTGCTGAATTTGGCAATGAAGTGGCCGACTACGAGAGGCGATCTGTGGACCATCAGGTGATTGTCTTCCCCGCCAGCATAGAAATACAAAGATACTATGTACATAATTTTTTTATTGGGATTAGTTATACTTTTGCATCGAAACAAAAACTAATTTGCCTGAAAACATTTGTATAATGTCCAGGATGTATCGGACACCAGTGGTGCTACTGTTGTGAGCTGCCAAAATGACCACACATCTCGGCTTTCCAGCCTTTCACAAGCTGCTATGGGGTTCTTTACTAGCATTGCTGCAAATATCTTCAGTTTGCATGGCACAATGTCTCTGCCTCAACCATCATCATGTGTCCACACAATTGATGGAGGGAAAATTGGTCATTTTGACGGGCAAGACATGCTCAAATCGTATGATAACAGTGAAGTTGATGTCTATGAGACCATGAATTACGAGCAGAAAACGAAAGAGAAAATGGATAACACAGGACCAATGCAGGCATCAGAAGATAGAGGCTCAGGCGAATTTAGACAGTTTGATGTATTGGTTGATTGCTCTGATCATCACTTTGTTGATGGTGACTCTAAGGAAGCAACATTATCTCAGGCAAGTCATTGCTTTTGTAAGGAGTTCATTCAACTTGTTGAGTTGCGGAATTATATCCTTATCTTCTCAAATTGTGATTCTAGGTGAGAAGAGGTTGGCTGAAGAAGGTTCAGCAAGAATGGAGTATTCTAGAGAAAGATCTTCCGGGTAAGAACATACATATTGGCGTTTTAGATTAGCACTTGTTCTTTGGGACACAAATAACAAGGTAATTTAGACCTGGAAACTACCTCACTCATAACCACTGGCCTAGAAAGTGTCCTGACTCCAAACTCTCCCAAGGTGTCAGAAATGACCCAAATACTGCCCATCCTAAATAACCTGATTTGAACCCGTATGGTATAACCGTTTTCAGGTTTGCATGATTTCTTATCTTGCAAATAAAGCATGTAGCTAAGTTAATAATTAGCGCTATCTCCTTTTACTGATCTGTTGCTAACAAGAGTTTTTGACTGAAGCAGAAACAATCTATGTTCGGATTTATGAGGAAAGGATAGATCTTATTCGTGCAGCCATCGTTGGTGCTTCTGGAACCCCATACCACGATGGCCTTTTCTTCTTTGATATATTCCTTCCACCTGATTATCCTCAAGTACCACCTGTAAGTGATAGTACTTGTGTTTGTTTTCCAACTTGTATAAGATTATCTTACTTCGAATAAGGTCAAATCATGTTGGTTGGGGGATTTGTGTTTGTAAACTCGACTTTAAACAAAATCCCAAAAGCTCACAGTCTGGAGGTTGGACATCACATAACCTAAACAGTAACAAAAGTGTAATCCAACTTTTTGTTAATCAGACATGATCGGATTGTGTTTTTTACTCCTATATAATTTGATGCAGCTTGTGCATTACCACTCTGGTGGTTTGCGACTCAATCCAAATCTGTACGAGTCAGGAAAAGTGTGTCTCAGCCTTCTCAATACATGGAATGGAACAGGCACTGAAGTATGGAATCCTGGGAGCTCCACTGTTCTTCAAGTTCTTCTCTCTCTTCAGGCACTAGTTCTTAATGAGAAGCCATATTTTAATGAGGCAGGCTATGACGACCAGAAAGGAAGAGCCGAGGGAGAGAAGAACTCGATGAGCTACAATGAAAATGCTTACCTGGGTACCTGCAAATCTATGTTATATCAATTGCGGAAGCCACCCCAGGTATGATTATCTTCCAGCTTCTGTTATAAAGCATTCTCATGCCTTTCAGTTTGGTTTTAGCTGACGGGATTTTAAGAGATGGTTACCATTTTTCACTAAGGAGAATGTTCAAAAGAAGGGTGTTGCTTGTGTACTTCAAGTACTTGTAGACCTACCCAACTAAAATTGACCTCAACCCTAGTTGAACCTAAAAAGAACACTTTGGAGTAGACCAAACCGAATCAACCTGACCTAATGACTAGATTTGAACGATGATGCTTCGATACCAACTTGAGTGACCCGTTTTCAGTGAGCCAGTTATATCCTTCTGAAACTCAAATGACTGAATAATTTCTTCACAAGGGTAATATTCTTGGTGTCGGAAACCCCAAAACGAGTGACTCAGATTCATTCTCTTTGTTTTTTTTTTTTTTTATGTTGGACAGCATTTTGAAGGATTGGTAAAAGAGCATTATGAAAGACGGTCTCAGCATATTCTATCAGCTTGCAAGGCATATATGGAGGGAACTTCCATTGGGCTCGGCACCAAAACTGAACATGGAAAGGGAAACTCAACCGGCTTCAAAATAATGCTAGCTAAGCTCTATCCCAAGCTTGTGGAAGCATTTTCCGAAAATAGAATTGATTGCAATGGGTATACAAATCGCGAGAAATGAATCTAGCCAACAAGTTCTTTAATGCAGCGAAAAATCATCCATTTGTACCATATGTAAAATAGTAATTGAAAAGCCAACTAATGGTTAAATAAATAAAAAACACGCGTGTTTTTTTTTCTGTTATTGTGAAATGCTTGCAGTAAGTCATCACACTTGTACAATATATAGGGTTTTTATAAATATTATTCGTGTATATGTAGTATGGAGCGGGTGTATAATATGCTACGATGTAATTTTCTGATATAAACACTGTTTGTAATGAAATAATAAGATTGTATATACTATATATTGAGGTATACTGTTTCTCTGTAGATCATTGATTATTCTGGTCTCATCTCATTTTGTATACACAAGATTGGCTATTGAGTATTGAGGTCGCGAGTATGAGTTGGCACGGGGCATAGCCATTTCAGAGGCTCTATAAAATGCTATGAAACTCGTAGATTGCTGTAATGGTAAAATGACGATTGAAGCTAATATTAACAATGGTGACAATGGATGAAATTACTTTTATCAATGTCTTGTACAAGTCATAGTTGACTTCTATGAAATAGTATAGAAGATAATGTTGGTAATATGTAGGTAACTAGTTTTATGCCTGTGCAAAAATGCACGGGTTGTTTTTCCATCATTGATATTTAATCCTTAAATCCTTAAATCTATTCACCTTAACATAAAAGTGGCTTAGCCAGTTTACTGTTCAAATGAACAGTGCAAAACGCACAACTTTGCTATTTTCCGTCTCTAAACGCATCGTTTGAATTCCAACCCTTAGACCATCCCCAAGCAAGGTCATGAGGGAGGTCATGACCTTGTTGGGGCATGATAATCAAAGATTAACAACAAATTTAGCATGACCTTGCTCTAGTAGAGGTCAATTTGTGACCTTTGTAAGAGCAAAGGTCACAACTAATTGACCTTACATGTGTCCCATTGTTATTGGGTACATCATTAAAAAAAAAAAAAAAAAACATAAAGCATCAACTATTATACTTGGGAGGTTGTAAATGGGTGGGGTAGAAAATGTGGGAAATGATTGAAAATGTTGGAAAGTGGAAAATGATTGGGTTGGTGACTCAAGTTATGACCTTCTGCTTGGGAGGGTATAATTAGGTCAAATAAATAAAAAGTGATTAAGAGTAAAAATTGGTGGTGACCCAATTAACTTGACATTTGCTTGGGGATGGTCTTATTTCACTCTAACTTTGCTCATTTCACTCTACGCTCTCCTCTCTCTCTCTCTCTCCAATTACCCTAATACCTCCCCTCCTTTCCCCTCTCTGTCACCTTTTGCTTTCAGTCTCACTTTTTCTGGAGAGCGGAGAACTAAGTTTCAAGGTAATAAACGAACCGACGCTAATACGATTATGACGCCATTGTTGATAAGGGAACTAATCAGGTAAATTAGAGAACACTCCTATCTACTTTCCCTTTTCATACATACATATTTTTTAGGGTTCTTTGTAATAATTTGATTTTAATCTTCATTTTTCTTTTTATTTGTTTCATACATACAGTACATGTTAGCTCACTCCTGAATTTATCTGCTATAGTTCATTTCGATTAATTATTTGAGTGATATTCGTGTTTCTTCAGAGTGTCTGTTATTCTATCCCTATTATCTCAGTTTCTTGATTCTTTGTATGCTGGGTTTTAGTTACAATCTTATAAACCATAGTTTATTGGGTTTTTTTGTTGATGCAAAAACCTAAGTTTCGGATCTGGTTGTTTGAGCAACATGATTTGAAGATTGATGGTCATATTATAAAACACATATGTGAGAGGTGATTGTTTTGTTGGAGTTTGGTAACTTGTGTATGTGATGAATTTTCCTTACGTTAGGTACCTTGATCCAAGTGAAGATGTTTACAATTACAACTGAGACCAAATTTGAGTTATTTGCATTGTCAAATGAATTGTTCATGGTTTATGAGCTTAAACTGTTATTACTGATTATTTTTTCTGATTTGATACCGTATCTTTTAACCAAAAGATTTCATATGAAGTGGGTCATGTCCAGTTAATACGAGTATTCTGTTTTTTTTTTTATAATGTTGGGACCGTCTTAAGCTTAAGAATGATGCTTTCGTGCTATGTCGTTGGTTCACTTAATGCTAGATAATTTAACTGAGGTGTAAGATTGGACAATTTTTAGGCAGATTAACTTTCATTTTAGGTATAGATCAAATGAAATTTATAGGCACCTTTACTCATTTCCTCTCTGATGATTTTTTCCTTTATTTCCTCACTATCATCCCAATATAAATCATCCCATGCTCACACCTATCACCTCTTATATATTAAAAACTTTTGGAGTGTATGAACAACGATTGTGACACCATTGTTGATAGATGCTTTCCGATCATTTTCCAACTTTGAATAGAATGCGACGTGTAAATAAATCCGGTTTATGTCGATATTTCCTATTTTAACATTGTCATCCGTAATTATTTTTAATGACTATTGAGTTAGGGCCACTATTCTATTTTTCTGAAACTGCTTAAGCTACTAGATGATGCATTGATCAAAATCCACACAAATCATACAAATATGTCAAATAATGAGCTTTTCCCCTATTTCTATACCTTCACACCGTTGAGGACAACTATGTCAGGTTATGGGTTGCGTGTGTGCTACTTTGTAATGTTGGCTATGAAAATGTCTTTCAGGTTCAAGGGGGCCTAGAAGCCGCTGACTAAAGAATACCTGTTTTAGTACAAAAGTGACGGGGGTAGTTTTCGGGGTACAAAAGCTCATTATTTGACAGAGGTAGTTTTCGGGGTAGTTTTAGTACAAAAGTGACAGGGGTACAAAAGCTGACTAAAGAATACCTGTATTTTGTTGCCAGTATTCTGTTTTGTAGTTTTCGGGGGCTCTTGAGGTAGGAGTAATGTCATTGTGATTTTTTTTCCTTGTTTAAGTGGGGCTACGGCCTGGACAGGGGTGCTCTCACTGAGTCACCGATATTGTCTAATGACAACTTTTTTTCAGATACACAATACTTTTTGGGTGAATCTTTTGAGGACAGTTTGGAGCATAAAGTCTATGAACACCCTTTTGAGGATTGAAGGTGTTTTAGTTGCTTTTACCTCCAAGTTCATGGCTTGCTCCATGTTATCACATGGTAATGTTTACTTAGTCACTTCATTTGTCAAATTGTAAAATTTTTTGCCGGATGATTAAATGAATTGAATAAGCTATTACATGTGAATATTTTATTTTTTAAGCGAGCCTATTGATACATTCGATTCAGGATAAGTGTAAATGACAAAGGGATATGTATTTGAAAGAAAGAAATTAAGATTTCTTACCATGCTTAAAATATGTAAAGCATACTTAGCTATTTTAGTGTGTTGTCTTCTTCTGTGTTCAGCTAATCAAGCATTTACTATGATAATATTTTTTGAATTGAGGATAGGAATAGGTTGTTAATCAGTGACTTGCTACTGTTTTCTAATGGCCTAATATCTCCAAACCCTATTTATTCACCGAAGGTAGTGTTTATGTAGAGAAATTGTTGTAGGGGTTAAGAGTGTAGACAACTTACGTGTAATGCAACTTGGGGACTCAATAAGTTAGGCCTGTGATTATATGCTATCATGTCTCAAACATATGGATTATATTTTTTCTTTACGTTTTGAGGAGGAGGAGAACGGAGCAGAAGGGACCAGTGGAGTAGGATAATGGGAAAGAGGGGAAGGAAAAGTAGGAGTTTGCCTTGAGAAAAAGAGTTTAGTTTAGCTCAGTGGATAAGTGGATGACAGATGAGCTGAGGAAAGAGAAGATGTCATTTGATCAAAGAAGAGAGGGGGTGGAAGATAAGGGAGAGGAACGAGAGGGTGTAAGGGAAGATCAGTGTAGAACCAACGTATAACCAGTCACTGTGTCTTACACAGACATCCGCCTAAGTAATTCGAATGAACACAGAGCCATATTCTCATTTTCTATTAGAAGAGAAATTAGATCACAAGCAATGCTAACATGAATCATTGTATGAAACCATATGAGGTAAGAAAATAGTTAAAAGGGGAGAGAAGGCTGGCATGATGGTAAAACGACTGTGTAAAAAGAACAAAAGGAAAAAGGCAATAATATCAAATGAAGACCATTTAGATTAGAGCTCATAACAGACATTTAGGGGAAATCCGGAGATGCTGTTAGTTTGATGTATCCTTAATTTACCCAAGCCTCTTTAGCACTTTTGCCTTTTCTTTTCAATTTTCTGACTATTTGGTGTCACCATATCTGTGACTCATATTTGACGTCTTTGATTGCAGGGATGTGCTAGACGGCTTATCAAAGCTGCGTTGAAGCTGCTAGGAAAAGAGAAATAGGTCTATAAAACATTGACAAGTAAGAAGACATTTTTCATATAAGTATGTTAGCTTCATTTGAGGAATACTGTTAATCCGAGATGAACCTTAGTGATAGTTCTTTTGTTTTCTGTTTATTCATATATCTTGGTTTTAATTAGTTTGTGAATTCGGAGCTAGAGATAGATCTAAATGTGTTTAGTCCTACGTCGTCTCGTCGTTGGGAAATGCATTTTGATTAACGATTGTTGATCTTACAAGGTTTTCAGTGTGTCTTTTTTTTAAGAATTGTTTGGTGATGTTGATTGATCGTGAATGAGAGAAAGGATAAATAATAGATGGAAAAATAAAATTGATTTTGGACTTTTCTCTTAAAAAAATGTGGTGTTGTGGTTAAGTTGCTGAAAATTACGACGAAAGCCGAAGAGTTGCTTCATCAAACAACTCTTTTCTTCATATACATTAATTATTGTGTAAGAACGTTTTATGGTGAGACGGTCTTTCTATACATAAAAGCACTCATTTATAGGTAGTAATAAATATGGGTTTAACCAAAACAAGGACCGTCTCCCACTATATGACGGTTTAATTCTTTAATCTGTGCTTTCAATAAACGAAGCGACTACCAAAGAATTGTCGGTCATTGGTTCAATACTAAATGGTAATCATAGATGATTATTTTAAGGCCATAATTGGTCTACTATGATAGATGTTTCGGCTAGCTTGACTATTTTTTTCGTTTTTCGTTGTAGAAAGCTACTTCAGAGCCCCCATTTAGTTGTCATTTGATGAAATAATAAAATCAAATGAAGTAGATTTTGAGTTTGTTTCCATTATGATTTCTTAGGAAAAAATGAGGAGTTCTTTTGGTACGAACCAATGATGTCCTGAAAAATAACTACTGTTCCAGAAGTTTCATCATGGTTTGTTCATGTTGCATTTTAAAATTACAATTTAAGTTTTAAACTTCTGACTACTAGGATCTTATTGTTTGTTAAATCATACATACTGCATCCCTTTAAACTGCCTCCTTTTTATTTTTTAGTGGTGAACAGATTTTAAAAAATATTCTTATGGCACATATACAGGTAGTTAGCTAACTTGGTGTCTTACTACTATTTTTACTGGCACAATGTAATAAAGATTTTAAACCATGTTTTCATATATTTGAACATATTTCAATAATAAATCCAAGAACTTCTTATTGATTTTTAGAACATGGAGTTAGTGTGGTTAATATAGCAGCCACTGCATTTGTGAGCTGTGACAGAGGCAGTTATTACTTTGTTCGGTGAAGTATGATAGTCTTGTGTGATTATACGCCTCATGTTTGAGTTTTAGTATTTGTTTGCAAGAGACTATGGATACTGGATACGTCATTCAACAAAAGACCAATAAACATTTTTCTAAAGTAAAGCCTTTTATGTTTTATCGATTCCATTGGTTTTAAGTAGATGTACTCTCTTCTGTCAACTGGCTGTGTTTTTATGTACATGTCTTAATGATGACATAACACGCATGAATGGGTAAATGAGTAATGTGTGGCAGTAACAAAGGAATTTTCGGAGTTAAACGATTTGACATTCTTGTTTTAGATTGTGGAGTATTAAGGGTTTGTTTGAATGGAATTGTAGGATAAAGGGAGAGGGGAGAGCTATGGGGGAGAAAATGGTGTTACGGTCTTTCCCTTCAAAATTTTCCTATGTCAGAAGGATTTTATTTTTCTTTGTCGAAGGGACCTAGGTTATTAACCTAACGTCCTAACTAAGAAAAATGTTCCCCTTTCGACGATTGAATCTTGCAGGTTAAGATATTCGAATTACAGATTCATTTTACCTTCTTATCTGTCAAACTTAATTTTGCTTTCTTGCATATTTAAAAATGTTTAGCTCTGATTTCATTAGTTAAAAAAAAATTAAATAAGTCTTAATTTTAATGTATTCTCTTCATTGGTGATACAGGTAAAGAGGTGAAAGAGGGGGCCTTGTATCGTTTCGTGGTCATGAATCAACCATTTGTGAGAACCATTTGTGAGAACACAGTTCTCCAATGCTACAACCTCCCCTCCTAGAAGATTCCTAGCTGTGGAACCAAATTATTATTTACTTCTTGGGTTAGGGTGGGTTTGGTAGATTTAGTTATCTAAACACTCATAGATTTAATGATTCCCAAATTAGATTAGTTAAGTTTGAGTACATTGTTGTACAAAATGTTCTAGAGATGCTTACCAAATGAGGTTAGTGTTAGACGTTGGTGTTGTTAAATTAGGAAATGTGACAAACATTTGAACTATTGATTTATTAACAATGTTGTTGGATTGACGTAAATATATTTTCATTCGTTATTGTAACACTTTTTTTTTTCTGAGGAGATTAAGAGTTATAATCTGTTACGTAATTAAAATCGTTTGTGTACTTGCTTACAAGTCTTTGATCGGGTTTCATTTGTTCTTGTTACAATTAAGACATTATACAAGCTTTTTACTACTATGGTGTTACCAATAATTACTAACTTCAAACTACATTTGTTTTTACTTTTTTGAAAAGAATCACTAGGCAAATAACAACGAGCGGTTAACAATATCTTGGGGTATTGCGCGCGAAGCGCGCGATACAACAACTAGTAAACTCTTAAAAGCCAAAACCCCCTACCACTGTTCATAAAAAACAGTGGTACACGTGCTGCTCATGTGCTCTACACCACCGTATTCTCTTCTCTTCTCATCCACTCATATTTTCCTTCCTTTATCCTCTTTCACTCTTTCACTCTTTCATCTCTTTCATTTCTCCTGTGCCTCTCACCCTCTTTCATTTTTCCTGTCCCTCAACAACGATTGATTCGTACAGGGCCTAGGGTTGATTCTTTTCATGTTGAAGCTCTTGATGTTCCTGCTGCTGGTCATCGTCACGAATTTGAGGTCTTTTTTTACACGAATTTCACTCAATTATTTTCACCCTTTTTCCTAATTCAATTTGATTTTATTGTACTTCTTAAATTAGGTTCTTTGTTTATGTAAAATTAGGTTTTACTTTTCAATTGATTCCCTATTATTTTGTTTATTTATCTGAGATTGTTGATGACGATCACTTAATTTAGGGTTCTTGTTTGATCTCCTACTATTAGGTTACTGTTCTTGTTTGATGTCATCTTATTTTGTGTTTTAGCAGATGATCATTAATATGAATCATAGGCCATCATTGGAGCATACAAGACTTAGGGTTAATTTTGTAAACTATGAATCATCAGCAAAGAAATCCCCTCGCAAGGTTTGGTTTTTAAGTTTCATTTGTAACCTGCTTATGTAAAGCTTAGGGTTTTTTAAGTGGATTGTTGATGGATTTGTATGATTTTACTTTCCCAGATCTATTAATTGTGAATTTTCCATCATGATAATGTCAAGCATATCTCTGGAAATATTTTTTTCCATTTCATCTCTGAGGGTTTGATTGTGTTTTTCAGAGTTCTCTTTTTGTTGGTTGAATGTTTTTTTTAATGAATTTGGTTAGTTCTGTTGATATTTTTCTATCCTGCGGTTGGCAGGTAGCCTTTAGGGTGGGATAATGCTGTTATTGTGATTTTTTCTTAACTTTCTGTTGTGTTTTTTAATCCAAAAATTCATCTTTGATACATCTCTTAATTATTCGAGATGTTAGATTGCGCAAATAACGATGCTGATATTAAAAGCCCAAGTCGGTTTAAATTAAATTTTTCATTTTTTTTAGGGTTGATTTAGGATGTGTTTTGCTTATGATACACAACCAGTATGTGAAGAGGGTAAAGGGGTTAGAAACTGTTTACGAATAGTTGTTTGTTGTTGACGTTCGTCATTAAATCCAAATGGAATGGTGTATATTGCAGGAATCCGAATTCGAAAACAAAGCTAAATTGGCAACTGAGAAAAGCAAAACGTGAAGCCGTCACTGAGTAACTAAAGGTGATTTAAGGGATTATTAAGTTTCAGTTTTGAAATTACTTCAATTGCTAATTGACGGGTATCAATTCCAAACATGGGTGCTAATAATTCATTAAGGCAAATATAATAGGTTTATTATTTTCTCAGTTCAAGCGTCTTGTAAGCCATTATGAGTCTTGGGGGTTTGGCTACTTTTGTGAATTTCTTTTTAAATTTCTAGCCGTTTTGTTAATCCAATCTTTGGATTTGTTTATGAATTATGATGATGCAGTTTGGTTAGACTACCTACGTGTGATGAGTAACATATTTTACATATAATGGAAGGTTTGATGCTATAATGTTTTCATGATGCACCATGAGTTTGATCATTGATAAGTCCGAGGAAATATTCACTGGGGCTGTTAGGTAAGTGATGAAGGAACAGGGGCAGGTGTCCTCTCGAACCCTTTATTTCATTATTTCGGTTAGTGATAAATATAATGCTACATGTATAAAATTGCTACCTGTTTGGTCCTTGCAGATTGACACTGAAGTCACCGATATATTCATTGCATCCAGGTAATTATTTCAGTGCATTATCACTGTCTTATTTATTTTACGATTCAAGTAAGATCTATTGTTTTTCCCTTTCTTATGAAAGGATTCACGCAAGAAATTCTGTTCATAAAAAACAGTTGTCCACGTGCTGCTCATGTGCTCTTCACTACCGTCCTCTCTTCTCTTCTCATCCACTCATATTTTCCTTCCTTTATCCTCTTTCACTCTTTCATCTCTTTCATTTCTCCTGTGCCTCTCACCCTCTTTCATTTTTCCTGTCCCTCAACAACGATTGATTCGTACAGGGCCTAGGCTTGATTTTTTTCATGTTGAAGCTCTTGATGTTCCTGGTGCTGGTCATCGTCACGGATTTGAGGTCTTTTTTAACACGAATTTGAGGTCGTTTTTTATAATCTCTTTGAATTTTTTTTGCTTGATTTTGTTGTATCATTGATGTTAATTTAGGTTTAATTATCTATTTAAGCTTGTGGTTCTTATGTTTAATTCTAATGAATTTGTTATTATAGGTTTAATTTGTGGTATATTTCTGTTATTTCCTCGACTTTGTTGTATTTGTGTAGTTAATTTAGGTTTAATTTGAATTTTGGTGATTAGTTACTTTTTTTTTAAGCTTGTGATTGTTTGTTTGATTTGTAGTTGCCAATGTAATATTTTTAATTGTTATGATAGGTTTAATTCGTGGTCTTTTTTGTTATTTGCTCAATTTTATCTATATCGGTGTTTTGATCGGTTTAATTGGAAGTTTAGTGATTGATTACATTTTTCTAAGCTTGTGATTTAGTGTCTTAGCTTGATTCTTAGTATGTTTCAATGTTGATAGGTTTAATTTGAGATCATCGCTCAATTCTGTTGTATTATCGGTGTATGATAGGTTTAATTTGGAGTATGATAGATTTTACCTAACTATTTGGTTTGCATGTTTGATAATTCCGATTTCTCATATTTTTGGGTATTGATTGTTAATTAGATTTTTTGGTTTCTTATATTTTCAGCTTGTATATTTCTATATTTGTATATTTCTGGAATTTATATTTTCATTTTGATTTTAACTAACTATTTGGTTTGAATGTTTTATAATTCTCATTTCTCATATTTTTGGGTATTGATGTGTAATACGCCATATTGACCATCATTTCCCCCAAATATAACGTTTAGTGATCTCCCTCTTCTCTTATTTTTCTCTATAGGAATTATCCGCTTTTGATGGCTACTTGGAAAGTTGGTCCGGCTCTTGCTGCTGGGTGTACAGCTGTACTTAAGCCTTCTGAGTTGGCATCAGTGTATGTTTCATGATAAAGCTTATTAAACCATAAATCGTCTTGTTCCAATGCATATACAGTTAGAAATGTTGTTTACTCTTGCTTTCAGGACCTGCCTGGAATTGGCTGAAGTGTGTAGAGAAATGGGACTTCCTCCTGGTGTGTTGAATATTTTAACTGGATTGGGTCCCGATGCTGGTGCCCCTATAGCATCTCATCCTGGTGTTGACAAGGTTCGATCTTTGCTGTCATAATTTACACCCCTTTTACCCCATTTATATTGTCCTCATTTGACTTTGTTGGTCAAACGATATGACTTTGACTGATACATTATTTCGATATACACTTAGAAATACATTAGCAGAAGACATAATATGGAAATATTTGTTCAGGAAAGTTAGAGTAGATACGGTAACTACATTATTTCGCAACGTATACTTAGAGAAATCAAGGGTCAAAATTGAATTCATCTGATCACCAAAGCAAAATAAGGACAATATAAATCAATGGATAAAGTATTTCCAAATTTTACGAAGAGCATGTGTCAGTCATTAATTAATGTTCATGTCGTAGTGATACTGTTACTAATTATGTCGAGTAGGTTGCTTTTACTGGGAGTACGGCTACCGGCAGCAAGATCATGTCTTCTGCTGCCCAATTAGTCAAGGTGCGTGATACGTAATTAGTTTGATTTTACTTATTTGATGCTGTTGGTTCTAAGTTTCTAACACTGAGAAATCTTGCAGCCGGTTACATTAGAACTTGGAGGGAAAAGTCCTCTTGTTGTGTTTGATGATGTTGACCTTGATCAAGGTTAGTTGCTTATAGTTAAGCCTTGTATGAGACGGTCTCACATGTAAGACCGTGTCGTATAAGTTTATGTTTAGTTAGAGTTAGACACTACACAAATAACACAAGTGCTTTGATGTTAAACTTATTGTATCGGGGGTTTGTTCATCAGAAAAGCATTCTTGCGCGTGATCATGAAATGCCTGAGAATCCTTTTGTTTTGGCAATTTAACAGCTGCTGAATGGACTGCGTTTGGCTGTTTCTGGACAAATGGTCAAATCTGCAGTGCAACCTCTAGATTGATTTTGCATGTAAGCATCTAAACTGTATTTCTTTAGAAATTCAGCAAGAAATACATACGTTGAGGCCTTTGTTATGGATAATTCTGCTGAATATTACTGACTTATTTTTAACTTAGTACTCCGTCCTATATTATACTCAACATTGCTCGACTTTCTCTGAACTTAGTGACATTTCAAATCTGCACTAGGTTTTTACTGAATACTTAGTGACTCTCTCTCTCCTTTTTTTTTTGCTGAACTGTACTTGTTAACTTAAATTGGAGAAGTTCAATCAAATTTTAAAATATCAATCCAGCGAAAATCCTTTGCTTTCTTCAACTGTTTTTTTCTACGCATGTTTGTAAGCATCCCATTCTGGTTTACATTATTATTTCAGGAAAACATTGCAGCTGATTTTTTGGACAGGCTTGTAAAATGGGTAAAAAACATAAAAAATTCCAGCCCATTTGAAGAAGGTTGTCGGATGGGGCCTGTTATTAACCAGGGACAGGTATGACGTTTTATTCTGCGTCTATTGAAGTTTTTGAAGTCCTGAACTGTGACACCATATAATATTTGCCTTACGTGTTGCAGTATGAGAAAGTTCTCAAGTTCGTCTCAATAGCAAAGAGTGAGGGTGCAACTGTTCTGTGTGGAGGTGCCCGTCTTGAGGTAACAAATATAAAAAAACTTGTTTGCGACGATCTTCTATGAAAAACAATCCATCAACCCTAAAATTACAGGAATACGTAAGGATTTGGGTTTATCTCATATGCGCAACTGTCTCCGACAGGGCTACTGGCTAAATATTGATTTACTAAATGATGCTAAGTTGCTATGCTGGAAATGCGTTCTCAAACTGAACATTCAATATGAATTTCTGCAGCATCTTACGAAAGGATATTTTGTCGAACCAACGATTATAACTGATGTAACCACGTCCATTCAAATCTGGAGAGAGGAGGTTTTCGGCCCTGTGTTATGCGTGAAAACATTTAGTTCTGAGGATGAAGCCATTGAATTGGCAAATGATACCCAGTAAGATTTTATGGCTTCCCTGAAGTTCCTCCTCTTATTATAAACGTGGTTTTGTTAATCATGACGGTCTCATGATGATCTTATTGGAGATTGTCTTATGTGGATTGTTATCCATGTTACACAGGTATGGGTTAGGTGCGGCTGTGATTTCTAAAGATCTTGACAGGTGTGAGAGGGTAACCAAGGTGAGATAGATCCCTTCCTTTTCTGAAAAATTACACAATCTTCCAAAAACTACCGAACATAATCGGTGAGTTTGGTTATATAATTTATTCTAGATTGTTCATGTTTTGTATAATTGTATATTAAATGGCGAGTTGTGTAAATGTTGTGTAAATGTGGCTTGGCACAACTGAATGAGGGGCATACCATCACCACGAGGTTAGATTCTGTTGTTCATGCCTGAAATGCCCTGCCCATTCTTATGATCGTATTTACATAACATGTTTGTGTATCCACATATTGTACACTTCGAATGAGATGCAAGTGTACAGCGTTGTTTGGTTTACATGTATGTTTCATACTACTGCGTATGCTGTTTTTTACAATGTTATTATTGTTTCCCACTCGGTCTCCATGAAATTCCATGAACGTTTATGTTGTGTAGTTGCCGTCCTATAATATTTTACTTTCTGTTTTACGCTGCTACATTACAATTTTATCCATTCTCTAATCCATTTTCACCCGATTTTTGGAATCGCTTCCACTTCTTCCTTTATCACCGTTTGGGGGTGGGATACACATTAATGAGATGCCACGCTGATTTTTATATCTATCGATATTTATTTATATGCTTGAAGGCTTTGAAAAAAACAATCAAATGTTAGTTCTGGTAGGCACGACAATCTGTGTTTGTTCGTACCAGTGTGTGTTTTGTGATTCCTTTTTGGTGTTTGAATTTCAGCGCTGGTTATCTGGAATTTGAGGTATGCTCTTGTATGTTTAAAGGACTTGTTATTGTAAAGTTAGCTTCCCTGTAGAATAAGGCTGATCTCTGCCCTCCGTTTGTGGCCCAATTGGATGAGGGTATACCATCACTACCAGGTTAACTTTCAGTGTAGGCTCAATTCTTGATGTTTACCCATTGACTAAGATAAAACATTTTTCCAATGATAAAACACGTTCTTAGTGAGACTTATGTAAAACTAATGTCATGGAGGGACATGTCAAAGCAATGTGTTTTGTTATTAGTTATGGTCATTCACTATCACAGCGAACAGTTTGTTATTATTAATGTCAAGACTTTTTCTTGACGCTTCATTTAAGATATTATTGTATTTTTTGGTGCTAAAGAATCAATCAAATATTTGAAACAAAGTTATTGAATTTGTTCCAGGAGTTATGAAGACTACAAAAAATCCAAAAGTTGTCGAGGGTAGGAACGCAATCACGTTTCAGGAAATTTCGTTATCCTTTTAGGTAAAGTTGATTTCCATAGTGTTTGAACAACTTCTTAGTTCTCTTTTAAATTACTATCCGCAAATGACTATATATAGTCAACTAATTTAAAATTAAAACTACAAAAAAAGCCGAACGTTGTGGGAAGGATGTGACAATTACTCGTGTTTAATCCAAGGTGCTCGAGATTTAGGCATGAAATTGGTTGCATTTTAGCCCCCCACTAAAATTTCAGGTGGCTCCGTTGTTATTTTTGTTTGCAGTTTTAATGTGGTCCTTGGGTTTTTTAACAGCTCGTGATGACTGATGAGAAGTAAACCCCTGAAATCACAATTATTCGTGTTTAATCCAAGGTGCTCGAGATTTAGGCATGAAATTGGTTGCATTTTAGCCCCCCACTAGAATTTCAGGTGGCTACGTTGTTCTTTTTGTTTGCAGTTTTAATGTGGTCCTTGGGTTTTTTAACAGCTCGTGATGAAAAGTAAATCCCTGAAATCTTCAACATTTATTTAATAGGTAAATCTTGCTTTTAAACAACTCATTTGGTTATTTTTTCCTTTTGTGCCACTTCGAGCACTTTGTATACTTAATTCAACGATCATTTCATTTTACCTATTTTCCTGAAAACTTACAGTTCTTATTGAGGGTATAGCATGGGATATTAATTTACATTATTACTTTTTTAGTCGGAGCTCGGAAGGGGCACTTTATGGGATCATTGTGGTTAACGTGTGCTTTTTGGTTACAAATTGAGCTTAAGACGAAATTGTACTTAACATCTGTTATTTGGCTATTGGATCGTTATGTTATCTCCCTGGTCATTTCTGTATAGATTGTACATATTTGTGACTGGTATTTGAGTTAATTTGATACTGAATTGTTATTTATTTTAGGGGGAAGTTGTTCAGCTGGGTGAGAGTTCGAGGCAGCGATAAGGTAAGGCTGGATTGTTTAGGTTAAATGAGTGATACTAAGAGGCGTAGCCTCGCCGGAAGGGACATTTAGCAAGAAATTGACTGTACAGTGCACGTTAATTTTTTCAGATCTGTTGTTGCTGTTTGAAATGTATTTGAAACCGTCTTAAGCTTAAGATGACCTCTTTTGATGTCATGTGCTTCATTGAATTCTAGCTTAAATGACTATTGTAGGCTTAAGACGGTCTTAAACAAGAGTAGCGCTTAAGACGGCGTTTATCATTTATTATTTGCTCTACACTCTACAAGGCATGTCTATTGTGGTTAACCATGTACTCTTGTTTTGGTTCATGGTTGAATTCTTCTAATATGGACCAAATTTCTGCTGTACTTTTCTATGCTCTTTGGAAATGTGGTTATCTTAGGGAATAATTTGGTGAGTTTTGAGTGATAGATAAACATGTCCTGGCATGGCCAATATTTTCTTCATGCTTTTGCCAACCATCTACTGCCTGCTAGAATTTTTAATAACATAGAAAGTCACGACTGCCCCTGCCTATTCACCTATATCAAGGACTGAAAATACTGCCTGATCTGGAGAGAAGGAAATGAAGCTACTTTCTTAATTTTAGATCACACGACGGGATCTAGGGAAATAAAATGGGGAAGGAGTAGAGGACACAAGGATAAGGGATAGAAGGGTAAGGAAAAATATGGAAAGAGGGGGGAAGGAGGATGAAGAGAGGAAACGATGGATTCTTTCTTATAGGAGAAGCGGAGGATTATGAGGGACAGTAGAAGAAGAAGGGGAAGGAATGGGAGGAGGAGGAGCAAGAGGGGTAGAGGCATGAGGGAATTAGGAGGAGAAGCAGGAGGGGAGAAATGTCTGAATAATGTTATATATATGTTCGACAGATCTTTGTTTGTTATTTTTAGCGGCATTTTATTGCATCCGTTTCATTGATGTTAATTATATTGGGAACTTTAATCTGCTCTGAAGGTGTCTAATAAACATGCATCTGTCTTTTTTTTGGACAGGAAACCGGAAGATAACAAAGTAGAAAGGTTGACAAAGGTTAATAAGAATATATAAAGCATTGTAATTAGACTGTTTAGTTTAATGATGGTCTATGTAATATGAATTTTCATGTAATAAGAGGTGAATTTACTCATATTACAAGTCAGTATAACTACGTGTAATTAGATTGAATGTTGAGTAGCTATCTCTTTTGCAGATTATATCAAATCAAAGTGTGAGCTTAGTTGATTCAAGCATTTTTTTTTTATTCTTGTGAGAGTTGGAAGTCTTGTAAAGCAATTTACATTAGGTATTTTTGGTAGGGTGTTTGTTCATAGTGAGTAGATAGTGAGTAAATTACTCGGAAATTACTAGACGAAATTTCGCAATCAATATGATTTTCTCCTTTTGTTTTTTCTCAAATTAAAGCGCTCCATTTCTAACTTTTGTTAGGATAAGTGTAAATGTTCAGTATTTCGGTAATGGGTGATTGGACATGTAGCGTGGGTCAACGTTTTTATTAATAGATTTGCTATATAAATTGCTATACCACTACGTTGGCTTTTTTTAAGATGGCAACACCCCATAGGGTATTAATTCAATAACGAGAAATCATAGATTACAGCACTGTTTGCGGTTGGAGGAAGTACATCCAACCAAAAAGCTCTACCAACTACTCTAGGAGAAATACATGTAAAGTTAGATGTACTACTAAGTTCACTTTAGTTACATGTAAAAATACAATACTTCCTCCCTTTAACTCCACTCTACCATATTACTTTTTCACTTTTGTCAAGACGTTATTTACGCGGTAAATATAGTCAACTACGTACTTCTAAAAATTATAAAAGTTAGATATTTGGTAGAGCGGAGTTGAAGGGAGGAAGTATTTGTTTAGCGTAAGAATGAAATGTATTCTATTTGATCGAAGAAGATGTTTGAAACTTCATAAATCAGACGTAAGTTTCTAAAGCTTAGCTACCTAATAAAATTCTTTTGCTTATTTGTCACTATTAACCGTCCTTTAGAGATTAGAAGTAGTACCTAATTGACTACTATAATAAGTGCTAAAATTTACAGCCTAACAAGTTCTCTTTGTAAAAGTTGGTACCATATACATTTGGGGATAAGAGGGGGAACGACATAGTGAAGGGAAATAGAGGAGTAGGTGAATGGGGAAGAGGGGGATAAGGGGAAGAAAGAGGAGTGGATTAGATAGAGGAGGAGTAGAGTAGAAGGAGTAGCTGAAAGAGGAAGCAGAGGAGAGGAAAGAGGAGAAAGACGAGAGAAAGAGGAAGAGCAAGTAGAAGGAGGCGGGGGGGACATGCAGAGGTGGGGAAGAAGGGAATGACGAGGAAGTCAGAGGGAAGTAGAATTGTGATTGAAAGGAGAAGGAGGAGGATGCAGAGGTAGAATTGGAGAAGTAAAGAGAAGAATGAAAATAGAGGCAGAAAAAGGATGTGTAGGTAAATAAGAGGAGGATGTGAAGAGGGAAGGGGAGGAGGATGCATATGATAGGCTGATATGGAAGGAAGGCGGAAAGGAGAAGAGGATGATGGGCAGCGATGAAGGGCAACAGAGGAGGAAGATAAAGAGTACGAGGAGGATAAAAGGAAAGAGGAGAAAGGCAAGGTGGCGGAGAAAGAGAGAAATAAAGGAGGAAAGTGTGGCGAGGGGTAGTAGGAGGACAATGAAGAAGTCGAGAGAGAAGAAAAGGGGGAGAGAAATTGTAATAATGCAGTGAAAAACTGATAAGAAAAAAAAAAAAAAAAAAGAGGCTGATGGAGATGGAGGAGTAAGTCGAGAAGGAGAAAAATAAAGATGGGAGTAGGCGATGGGAAATAGGAAGGAAGAATTATGAGAGAGGGGGTGAAAGGACACAGGAGGGAGAAGCGGAATAGCCAGATTCAAGAGGCGGGAGAATAACGACAAGGGAAAGAAGGAAAATATAAGTTAAAGAAGGGGGAGGATGAGGGAACAACATAAAGGGAGAGGATACGATGTATGAACTAGAAGTAGGAGGAATAATAATAATAATAATAGGAGGCAAAAGTATACAGGATAAAGATGATAGAATAATGAGGAGGAGAGAGCAGCGTCAGGGAAGAGATTTTAACAAAACATTTGATAAGACGTTTAGTTATCCATATGATCCATAATGAAAAATCTTCTGACATCAATCATTGTGGTAGTAAGCAACGAATCGAAAAGAGTTTTGTAACAATTTTTTTTTACCATCATACCCCTAATCTATAAAATGGTAGTTAAATATCGAACCTAATGCAGTTCTCGTCATCAACTTGTCTTTTTCAAATCACAAGAGTTTAATGCAGAAATAAGTTGAATTGTATCAGTGGGCTATTAGTCTCTTATAACATTGGTTTCATACATATAAGTATATAACGAATGTAGTTGGGGAAGAACCAAAAGAAGCGGGTCTATTACCTAACTAGAATTTTATTAGGAAATGTGAAAAATCATTAGAAAGGAAGAAAAAACAATTTCAAATGAGGAAACGGTTAATAAAACTAATTTGTTAAAAAATTCTGTATGTAGGGATTTACAACTAATTATTTACAAAAATGTTTCTCCAACAATTATGTTAGACTATTATACTTCTAGATAGTAGAGTCACGTTATTTAGAATGCTATTGTTTCTATATTAATTAAGACAAAGCGTCATTACAAATTGCTTGACATGTTGCTTTAAATTCAGCGCTTAGCGTGACACGTAGCTATAAATTAGCAAAAAATCTCATTTGTGACGGGCACTTTTCGTCACAAGCTTCTGACGGACTTAATGTGACCATTTTATGATAAAAAGTAATCATCAATAGTCACAAGAGAGACCAACTGATAAATTAGATGACAAAATTGGGGAATGCGTATATCCTAATTAGCTTTCAGTGCTTTTATGGATTTCAACGTAATTACATAAAGATGTAATGTACTATAGTACCCTCGAGGACAAATTTTTAAGCGTTACTAATCTACCTTAGATCGAATGTCAGCTTGATTATCCCAAAATAAAAACCACCTAATTTACAGCAGCAACATTTTCACAAAATCAGGGTTCCGCGCGCGCGCAACGCGCGCGGGGCAACGACTAGTAAAGTTTAAAAATAAGAAATATTCTAAAATATAATTATTAGTAAGAGTATGGTTGTTATATTGGCTTTAAATGTATAATTGATATATTAATAAGGTTGCCCAATTTTTTTCTATTTTATATTGACTTGATGTTCTAAAATACCGTTTATGTTCTTTTCATCATAAATTTAATTTATTAATAAGGTTGCCCAATTTCATTGTGTATATTGATATATTAATAAGGTTGCCCAAATATGAGATGAATTAACAAAATTCAAAATATAAGCAAGAGAAATTAACGAACTCCGAAATAAATGAATCTATCTACAAAAACTAAGGAGTTGTTTGGTTACCTACTAATTAACATAGGAAGTTAAATTCATGTGAATTATAAAATGGACATGTTGTTTGGTTACCCCAATTCACATGAATTGGAAGTTCCCATGAATTCCAATTCCTCCATAATGGAGAAAGTGGGTTACCTAGGTCCCCCTAGGTAAGTTGAAATGCCTACATGAATTACACTTCCTCCATGGCAACCAAACACTATTTAATTCACATGAATTCTAAAATCATGTGATTTATGACTTCCTAGGCAATACAAATTCTCACATGCTACCAAACGACCCCTAAAACTATAATAGATGAACTCCAATTCTCCAAAGTATAAGTTCTAATATAAAATGCAAAAACTAATGAATGACACTCGTACGTGAGACGTGAAAAATGTGACCACTTTTTGATAAGTAGTTATCACCTTCTGTATATAATGTATACTTATTATGTTTAAAAAAGACCATTTTTTCTATAGTTAGTCTAAGACGGAAGTATTTGTCTTAATATCAAAACGGGTCAAATATCCCACATGGGTATATAGGACAAATCTTTTATATTTTCTATACATTTTGTTGTTGTCTTATTCTTCCCACACGTGAAAATTTGACGCATGTTAAACTCAAGACGAATAAACTTAAGACGCATCTTAAAAATAGTTACTTTTTATTTATAAAAAAGGTAAAAAAATAATCATTATTCTTTCATTCTTTGTATCATCATCATTATATATATAAAAGAAACTTGTAAAGTAGCCTATGTGGCACAATGTGGGAATAGAATAAGGGCATTCAAGCTCTATCATTCAACCTCACATTTTCAGTAGTTTTTCAGCCAATCACATTATATTACTAAAAAAAGGCCTCACAACCTCATATAACTTACTTATTCAGTAGGAAATAAAAGGGTAAAATAGTCTATAACCTTTTCATCCCAATACCCAAGTCACTCATATCATACCAAGTACTAGGGGTGAGCAAAACCGTATATCCGATACGGTTTTCAAAACCGTATCGGATATCCGGTTTTAAAAATCTCAATTTTGAGTATCCTTATCCGATACGGATTTTCCGTATATCCGGAAACCGTATATCCGGTTTTTCCGTATATCCGGAAACCGTATATCCGGTATCCGGTTTTTCATTTAATTATGTAAAATTTTATGTCTTATTTTTATTTATTTTGTGATTTTATGATTTTTCTTAATAAATTAAAAGAGTATCACATATTATAAGAATAAATAACTTAAAAATGTATAAAAGTAAAAAGATTGAGTCACAGATATACTCGAAGTTTAGTGGTTTTATGATTTTATTTTTATATTTTATATTAAAAATAGGAACCGTATCGGAAACCGTATATCCGGTTTCAAATTTTGCCGATACGTATCCGATACGGTTTTTTATAAACTGTATCGTATATACGGAAATTCGTATCGGATATACGGAAATCCGTATAATTGAAACCGTATATCATATCGGATACGTATAATAAAACCGTATCGTATATTTTTGCTCAGCCCTACCAAGTACAATATCAATTTTCCAGGAAGAAACATGCTTCACATATCACGATTCACAAAAAAACTCTCCAACTTCTACAATACTCTCCGACTTTCAATTAATAACAATCTCCAACTTTCAATTCCCCAACAACACTGTCAAATTCATCATACATTCAAAAACCCTCAATAAAAAAATCTCATATTATAAAGGAAGAAATGGAAAAAATTCAGCAAGTATGTGTCGAGGAGATAGAAACCCAAGAGAAAACTTGGAAACCATCAATGGAGAAACTTAGAACTTGATTTATCTATTCAAATCAAAGAAATCAACCCCCCAAAAGTTAGTATTGTACTATTGATGTTTTTTTTAAATGTTTTATAGCTGAATATATGATTTGGGGGTTGTTTAAATTTTCATGTTATATTGTTGGAATTAACAAATGAGTTTGATAGTTATTATCGATGCAGGAGATAAAGGTAGTGTATATTTATCACTTTTCATGGATCTTAGTCTTACAACCGTCTTTTTCTCCCTTTTACAACCATCAGTTGTATTTGCGAAATATAGCATCTTTGTTTTTGTATATTTATCACTTTTTCTGGATTTTGATTTATTTTTTCACAAGGGTGTAAGTGTAACACATGCTATACTATTGAATTTCAAGCAATGGTGGATTTGTGATATGAGATGGTCTGGATATTTACTTGCGCTTCACTTATTGTTAGTCTTCTCAATTTTATTTTCACACTTAGTATTATTGACTTAATTCATCACAATCAAGCTACTGGAGCATTGGAGCAATGAAGGCTTCAAGTCCAACTATATACGTCCACCTGTGGTCGGAACTTGGAAGCTAAAACAAGCCGTCCCCATCTGTTTGGTAATTCCAGTTCGCTGTTCTCTGCAATCTCATTATGTTTTTGGTTATTCAGTGTCATAAAAGAGTGCTCTGTCTTTAGATGATGTGCCAAAGCTATGTGGTCGTGCAGTATAGCTAGGAGTAGATAGACGGGAAATTATGGTCCTATAATGAAATTGATTATGCCTCGAGTTAAATCGTATATGAATATATATTTATAATTATCGTTTGATGGGTCAAAATTTTGTTCTTGAATCGTTGGAGATAAGTTTTTCACGCTATTAACTTTAATGAGTTACAAACTTTAGTCAATTTATATAAGTAGAGTCAAATGGTTATCTAGATTAATATAGTTTCATGAGTTACAAACTTTAGTCAATTTATATAAGTAGGGCGACCTTAAGTCTATTGATAAGTTGTATGTTGATATCCATTTTTTATGTGCATTGGTCAAGACTCAAGAGTTCACATGTATATGGTGAACTCAAGTGATATGTCTGATAAATGTGGGTTTTCGTAAAACCAATTGACGGAATAAATGTGTTTTTCTTGCTACGTTACGTTATCAGACTATCTTAGAGAAAGAGAAGAAATACGTACTCATGCTCAGAACAAAGCTACTACGTTTGTACGGGATAAAAAAGCTACTACAATGATTCATGCTTTTGAGAAACAAGAGTTGAATACTTCCTACTACATTGTTTCTTGCTTTTTGGGTATGTGATAGATATTGTTAACAAAATTGTGCTCCTGAGCTTTGCTATTAGGCTCTCGGTATACTCTATTTCATTACTTAGCCTATTTGATATGATCTTTTAGGCAACCACCATGATCAAATCCTCTACATTACCAATGCTATTTTTGATGTACTTTATTTATTAATTCAGAATGTTGACTCGCATTTTCAGATTTGCAATGCCAGTGTTCTTGGTCATGTCTCGCTAAGTGGTCTGAATGAAGGAAAGCAACACTTAACGTGGCATAAATGGTCCTATAAGGTTATTCTCCTTGAAATTCCATCATACACTAGCCTTTCATATTCTGAATACTATATTTGTTCCATTTGCGTTGGTAAAGATATAAATGTACTCCCTTCGTCGCAATCGTTTGTTTACCTTTGATTGATATACCCCTGCCAAAGAGTAAAATAAAAGGTAAACAGAGGATATGAACGGAGTGTGTAAAATGCTGCTTAGGACACATGAATAACAAGGACTTTACTTTGGCAGTGTAGGTCACATGAATAACAAGGACTTTACTTTGGTGTCTGCAATATATTGTAACTATGATTTAGCTATTGAAGTATGCTCTGGAATATTTGATGGCATTATCCAAAATTTGTTGGTTAAAAACATAAATAGGCAGACAAGGATTGGCGTTAATTTAGAGCAAAAAGCTGGCCGTCTAGGGAAGAATGAATTCTTATGGAGTGAAAATGCTGCTTAAGACATATTTGTTGGTGTCTTTCTTTTAAGTTACATGTTACTCCCTACGTTCCGGTCATTTTTTTACCATTACTTTTGGTACAAAGACCAAGGAAAGAGGAGGAAACCATTTGTGGTTATTTTTTATTGGATGACAAGTAGATAATAATGGATGTGTAAGTTCAAATTACCCATTAATAATATAGAAAAGTAAACAAATAAGCGAGACACCCAAATGAAATAGAGAAACAAATGATTGAGACAGATCGAGTATATGTTTAAGGGGTATTTTTACATGTAAGTTGAAATGGAGGAACAAATTGTTTGATAGTCAATAGTAGGGTCTTGCTGGGCTGCTGCCTAAGTCCACTAGGTTTACTTTCTCCTATATTTTGTAAGGCTAAAGATTAGCTTCAATACGCTCATACTTTCATGTGTTAAACAATTTCTCGGGTTAATCTCCCCTGCATGCTTCAACAACTTCCACCGCGTGTATACTATGCAGAGGAATAGAACTCAATGGAACTGCTCAGACAATATTAATTTGCAATTTTTAGAATGATGATGCATTAACTGTATGGAATAACATCACTTTTGTATGTAGAAGATTATATTTAACTGGCTTCTATTTTTGCTTTTGTTAAATATATACATTTCCATTTTGATAGCTGGCTATCTATTCTGTTTATGCTGCCCATTATGGTACAGGTTCTTTCTGTGGCAGTCTACAATCACTACAAGAGGGTATATTGTTCTTCCCAGGATAGGAAGTTAGCTCACTACAACTTTTATTTTCAACTAGATTATCGAGACTTATTATGCAGGGTTTTCAAACTTTATGATGGGTGTACATCAGGTCAGGTACAAATTTAGGTCGTATTGAGGTTGATCAAGATGATTTGGATTTTGTTGAACTGGATATATAAAAGCAATGTCTTATTGATGGGTCCAACTGGTTGTGGTATGGTCTAGAATCTCTTGATTTTATGGTTAAATTGAAGCTTTGTTAGTTTATTTCTCTTTAAGGTTTCTGAAGATAAAGCATTTTCTCTCTGTGAATGTGTCTTTCGTCATTGCAGATGCAACAACATTAACTCAGGCAAGTGGTGATTAAGTATTTTCCCTTGGGCTATCATAACTATGAGGAAAATTTGAACGCCATGTGGCGCAATTACATAGCTTTATACTAACATTTGAAGCTCCATAGATAATCCTTACATAAAACAATTGATAAACTTATTAGTCTACCCTCTTCGCTTTCCCCTCTAAAATATACTCCCTCTGTCTCGTCAATTGTTGTGCTTTCATTTTGGCACAAAGACCAAGGAAAGAGTAGAGGATCATTTGTGGTTCCACTTAGTGGATGCCAAGTGCACAATAGTCACATTAGGTGATCAAATTACTCAAAGAAAACCTTCCTAATATAGAGACTACAACAATTCACTGAGACGCCTGAAAAAAAAATAGGACAACTATTGACTGGGACACAGGGTATATGCCTTATTACACTGTTTTTAATAGCCTTTTTATTACTTTTCATTGCTCATAACTTGTCTATTAATCAATTTTGTATAAGTGATACTCATATTCTTACAAAACGTACGTTTGCGTTATTTGGCAAATTATTATATTCAAAAATACTTATTACCTTTTTACCTACCATACATCAATACTACACCAAATAGTATTTTATTGCATAACTCAACCATGACATCATCTACTCATACTTGTCTTATTCCCGGTGCGAAAGCATATGTAGCAATTGGTGGAAAAATAAACATACAACTTACTGAAAATTACAGCATCATCAAACATTACTACCAAACATAAACATACCGTGAATTTCACGGGTAAAAGAACTAATTAATTATTAATCATACACTAAATTATTATTACCAAAAAATAACAGGGTTTATTTTGTAGTATAATTTTACTCATTAAAGTTTATTTGTACCAAATTTTCTATTTTTTTGACTAAAATAATTCACCTAATTCTCCCTTCCTTCTCTCCGTGGTTGAATCTTTAACCTTCTTCAACATCGATCGACCTGAGATGTGTGTGGCGATAGGGGTTGTGACTCAAATTGATCGACTTGCTAGGTAGTGGGTGTTGGAGTAAGTGTCCTCAACAATAGTGTGATCACTTAATTAAATCTCAATAACAAGAATACAAAGGGATGATTAACATTATAGTCAACTGGTCCACATTCATCGGTAACGATTGGCTTACTAGAGTTAGACGTTACTGTCGTATGACGGTGGTGAGCAGTTGATCCCTTGTGGTCACACCGAAAGGACGATTCCCTAATCAAGAATATTAATTAATTGTATAACGATACACATTAATTAATCCCTTAAATAGAACAAGTTTGTATAAATTAGTGAGAATTATATCTTATTGTAATAAGATTAAATAAGATTCAATTTATTAATTTAATTGTTATATTACTAAGAATGCTTAATAATGTTTATGAAACATTTGAGATAAGCATGATTGGTTGATTATGATTACAATTAGTTGTAGATCATATTAACCAAATATGAGATGACCCATTGTGTGTGTGTGTGCGCTTATAAATTATTACTTAAAATGTTAAGTTTAATTTAATGCTCAAAGATAAATTATATGTCACATGTCACATATCACATATGTGACAAATGACAAAATCACAAATATAAAATGGACTCCATTTTACATCATAAAACCGGTTTGCTTAGTGTAGGGTACGGTTAGGCTTTAATTTTTTGTAATCAAGATTAAACATCATGATTAATGCCTAATATCTATAGCCACCCTAGTTGCTTTGATAAGGCAAAAAGCAAAAGGCAACCACCCTTTCCCATGGTGGTGCCGGTTTTGGTGAGTAAACAAGAGGATGTTTTTCCTCTTATTTACCTCACTTGATCTCATATTCAAAATAAGAAAACATCTCACTAGAAATTATAATATACTAAGAAACTTGAGAAGTTTTCATATAACTTGTTATTCTAGCTTGAACTCCAAATTACTAAGGTAGTAATTTTGAGTGTCATACACGGTTTAAGAGGTTACTCACTTGTAGTTCTAGTAGACTTACTTTTGAGTGATAATGGATAGTCTAGGTGCATCACAAAAGAGAGTTCTTATACCTGGAGCTAGGAAGTTCATCAACTTATCTTAAGCTCAAGAACAAGAACAAGAAGGAGTCTTGTTCATGTGCCCTTTCACGTCCTAATCACAATGTGAGGAACAATTTCTTTCTTCATTTTGTTTTATTTAGTTTGCATGCACTAGATCTTGGAAACTAATTAAAGAGTTAATTAAAATATCATAAGAAGAGTCTTATGAGTAGGTATATAAACCTAACAGTGGGTCGATTAACCTGGGTGACGGGTGGAACTTGGTTTCTACTAATTTCCCAATTACTTTATGTTTAACCCGGCCTATAAATACTTTTTAAGATCGGTTTTTAAACACCATTTTGTTTATTTTGCCAAACTTGCTCATAAATCATATTAAAAGAAGCAGAGATAAAAGAAGGTGAGTACACAATTGGTTTGGAATTCGTAGTTTTACATGCAAGTTTGAGCATTAGCATTGTAAGTTGTTAAATTGACGTTGTAATTATTATGTTATTCATAAATTGTTACTTTTGACTCGTTGAGACTAAGGCCCTGTTCTTTCCGGCTTAATTTCAGCTCATTTTATTTCAGCTCAGCTCTATTCAACATAGTTTAGCTTAACTTTTGCCACTTCTGTTCAATTAATCTCTTCACAAAATTAAGTTTTATTTCAACTATATTCACTTCAACTCGGTCTCATTCAGTTTAGTTCAATTAAGCTCGCCTCCATTTAACTCAGTTCAGCTCGTTTCAGCCGAAAAGAATAGGACCTAAATGCTAGACTAGATCTAGGGAAGATTAAGTTATGTCATATGAAATAGTTAGTAATGGTATGTTAATATATGAATATTTTAGGCATCAATTTCGTTGATGATGGGTGCTAATTCGTGGTAGGCGTGAATCTCGCACAAAAGTTGCTAAAAGGTAGAGATCTATGTAAGAATTATTAATTTAATTCTCTATTATGTGGGCCTAATTACTGATATAAGTCACCTTAATTAAATAATTGTTAAATATAATGTTTCGGGTTTTTTAATAGGAGTCCTAGTTTAAGTGGATTACGGTTAATGTTTACAGGCCATTAACATAAAGGCCCACTTATTCTATTAAGCCCCTCCTGCCACCTCTCTATATAAGCACACCTGTTTGAGCTTTAACCTAATTCATTCATATTAAGAAACACACATAAAGAAAGTGAATTAGAGAATAAGGAAGGCAGGAGAAGGCAAAGCAACAAGGGTTTATTCTTTTATCTTTCTCAAGTAATTATATTATCAGATCTAATGACTACATCACGTAAGTACCTTTCAGTAATTATTGCTTTAATCAAGATCCTATAATTTATGTTTACATGTGGTATCAGAGCATTGTTGTGATTATAGTTGTAATTCTGATTAATGTTCTAATTATGTTTTTATGAATGAATTTAATGTTTTAATCATGATGTTGTAACATTCATTCATAATTGATTGTATACCCTCATGATTGATAACGTATCCTGTTATGATGATCGTTTCCGCTGCCCTAATCGAATTATTTCTTTTTATTTGATTTATGATGATTATTATATGATTTATGATGATGTTTTGCACTGCCCTAATTCGATTTGTATGGTTTATTGTGATTATTGTTGCGTATGAATGTCGTATGATCTATACCATACTCGATCGAGCTAATGCTTCACTCGATCGAGATGGTTTAACAATGATGTTGCTCGATCGAGCTAATGTTCTACTCGATCGAGCTCTTAAGTTTATAATTCTGCTCGATCGAGCTAATGTTCTACTCGATCGAGCCCTTATATTTATAATTCTGCTCGATCGATCTAATGTTCTACTTGATCGAGCCCTTATGCTTTTGATCCTGCTCGATCGAGCTATTGGTTACTCGATCGAGGGGTCTTGTTTTGCCTTGTACTCGATCGAGCTAAAGTTGTACTCGATCGAGGGGTTCTTCTTTATTTTCTTCTCGATCGAGCTAAAGTTGTTCTCGATCGAGGTGCTTTTGTTTATTTTCTACTCAATCGAGCTGATGTCTTACTCGGTTGAGGTCTTCCCGTGCTGTTTCGATACTTATTGTTCGTTTTCATTGTATGCTCGCATAATATTGTGTTATTATGATTAAAGGAGACCTTTGCATTATGACGAGTTGAAATTCACCACAGTGATTTCATCTCGTACGCGATAAGATCTCATAATGTAATTGGGCATTCACATTATGTTGATGCTCACCACAGTGGACTCAAATTATGCAGTGAATATCCGTCTAAGCATACATTTTTTTTATTGAAGATTAATTATATCTTATGTATCGATTAAAGGAGACCTCCGCATTATGACGAGTTGAAATTCACCACAGTGATTTCATCTCGTACGCGATCAGATCTCATAATATAATGTAATTGGGCATTCACATTATGTTGATGTTCACCACAGTGAACTCAAATTATGCAATGAATATCCGACTAAGCATACATTCTTATTGAAGATTAATTATATCTTATGTATCGATTAAAGGAGACCTTCGCATTATGACGAGTTGAAATTCACCACAGTGATTTCATCTCGTACGCGATCAGATCTCATAATGTAATTAAATTGGACATTCACATTATGTTGATGTTCACCACAGTGGACTCAAATTGTGCAGTGAATATCCGACTAAGCATCTAAATGGGGTGAAATAACTTGTATTAAGGTTTTACCCACAGGTAACCTGACATTAAAGTGAAACACTCATTAAAGAGAGTATACTTGATTATGTAATTAAGCATGCGTAGGTTGTCCACAGATACTGCACTTGCTTAATGAATGTTTATAAGTTACTCATTTAAGTCTCAAGTCTTAGTCATAATTGCTATTGTGTGATAAACTCAAAGCCTAATGTTCTGAGTATTGTTCATAATGCAGTACCATTGCAAAGCTCTCTCAATAACTTGACAGTCTTTGCTTAAAGTTCTTTCGACTGTACTACAGCCAGTAAGTACATGGAAATCATTAAGGAACGCTTTCAGACTACCGATAAAGCGGTAGATGGAAGACTTATGTCTGAACTTACCACTGCTAAGTATAATTAGAATATGACCACCATGCAGCAACATGTGCTGCATATGACGAACCTGGCAGCTAAGTTGGGAAAACTGGGCATGAAAGTTGAGGATCCGTTCCTTGCCCAGTTTATAATCAACTCTCTCCAAGATAAGTTTGATGCTTTTCACCTTCATTACAACACCGTTAAAAAAATCTGTAGTGTTAATGAATTAACCAATAAACTGGTTCAGGAAGCAGCAAGAATCAAACAGAAAGATGAGGCTGATGCCTCAAGTAAGAATGGTGGATTACCCAAAGCACATCATGTGCATCATGTAAGCGGGAAATCTAAAGGTAAGTTTAGAAACAGAAAGGGCATTAAGTCAAGCCCTTCTGATAAACCGTCTGCATCTGGCATAAAGAAGGAAATTAAGAAGCAGGAAAGTTGCTCTTTCCTGGGCACTTTCAGCAAGACTGCATAAAGCGTAAGAATTGGTTCGAAAAGAAGGGTAAGCCTTTGCCTTTAGTATGTTTCGAATCAAATTATGCTGAAATTCCTTCTAATACATGGTGGCTAGATACAGGCTATAATGAAAGTTCCTCCTTCTTGTGGCATAAACGTTTGGCCCATATTTCAAGAGAAAGAATGAACATATTGGTTAAAAACAATATGTTACATTCTCTTGATTTTACGGATTTTGGGACGTGTATAGAATGCATTAAAGGTACGCAAACCAAACACACCAAGAAAGGGTCCATAAGAAGCACTGCTTTATTAGAAATTATACATACAGACATTTGTGGTCCATTTGATGTTCCCTCCATGAGCGGAGAGAAAAATTTCATCACCTTTATCGATGATTATTCACGTTATTGTTATCTTTACCTTTTGCGTGAAAAAATCTCAATCAGTAAACGCTTTAGAGGTTTACATTAAGGAGGTTGAAAGGCAATTGGGAAAGAAAGTGAAAATCATAAGGTCAGATAGAGGTGGTGAATATTATGGCAAATATGAGGAATCAGGACAACATCCTGGTCCCTTTGCAAAACTCTTTGAAAGTTTGGGTATTGTCCCTCATTACACAAATCCTGGTTCTCCATGGATGAATGGTGTAGCTGAGAGACGTAACCGAACCCTTTTAGAGGCTGTGAGGACAATGATGAGTAATACCAACTTACCAATGAAGTTGTGGATGCATGCCCTTATGACTGCTGTGTATGTTGGAAACCGGGTCCCCAGTAAGGCAGTTTCAAAGACACCATTTGAACTGTGGAAAGGGTGGAAATCGAGTCTTCAACATTTGCATGTATGGGGATGCCCAGCAGAGGCACGCATTTATAATCCACATGAAAGGAAACTCGATCAAAGAACCATTAGTGGGTTCTTTATCGGCTATCCAGAAAAGTCTAAAGGGTATAGGTTTTACTGTCCTACACACAGAACAAGAATTGTAGAAACCGGAAATGCCAAATTCCTTGAGAATGGCGAAGTTAGTGGGCGTGATCAGGTAAGGGATGTCATAGTCAATGAAGTTAGGGTGGCAATTCCAGCTTCCTTGCCCCCAATTTCAATTGATGCAGTTCCACATACTGATAATGTTGACCCAGTCAATACTGTGGAACCTAACGTTGATGACCCTCCACTCCAGAATGATAACATTGCCACTGAAGTTGTTGATACAACTCCTGAAATAGTATTAAGAAGGTCCACAAGACCTAGAAAGCCAACTACTTCAGATGACTATGTATATCTACAACAATGTGAATTTGACATTAGTATTGATAATGACCCGGTTACGTTTTCACAAGCTATGAATTGTGATGATTCTGATTAATGGATTAATGCCATGAAAGATGAGATGGAGTCTATGGCTAAGAATGAGGTTTGGGAGTTGGTCAATTTACCAGTTGGTCATAAGGATGTCGGCTGCAAGTGGGTCTTTCAGACCAAACGCGACTCCTTGGGTAATATTGAACGACATAAAGTCAGACTGGTAGCTAAAGGCTTTAATTAGAAAGATTCATTACGGATCATTTTAGAATTTGTAGCTCATTTTGACTTAGAGCTACATCAAATGGATGTGAAAACGACATTCTTGAATAAGAGTTTGGAAGAAGAAGTCTACATGGCTCAGCCTGAAGGCTTCATTATTAATAGCAAAGTGGACAAGGTCTGTATATTAAAGAAGTCCATTTATGGACTTAAGCAAGCTTCTCGACAATGGTATATTAAGTTCCATAATACCATTACCTCCTTTGGGTTTCAAGAAAACACTGTTGATCAGTGTATATACCTGAAGATCAGTGGGAGTAAGTTTGCATTTTTGGTCTTATATGTCGATGACATACTTATTGCAAGCAGTGATTTGAGACTATTACGTCAAACTAAAGATTTCCTATCAAGCAAGTTTGAGATGAAAGATATGGGAGAGGCGTCATATGTGATCGGGGTGGAAATATCTCGAGACAGATCACAAAGGACATTAGGGTTGTCTCAGAAAGCCTATATCAGTAAAGTTTTAGAAAGATTTAACATGGTAAAATGTAATCCCAATGATGTTCCTATTCAGAAAGGGGATAAGTTCAGCTTAAGTATGTGTCTTAAGACTGAGCTAGAACGAAATACCATGAAAAACTTTCCTTATGCATCTCTGGTTGGAAGCTTAATGTATGCGCAGGTCTGTACAAGACATGACATAAGTTTTGCAGTAGGTATGTTGGGTCGATATCAGTCCAATCCTGAAATGGGTTATTGGATATGCTGACTCAGATTTTGGTGGATGCGTGGACTCAAGGAAAAGCACTTTTGGTTATGTGTTTGTTTTAGCTGGGGGAGCAATCTCCTGGAAAAGTGCTAAACAAACAATTATTGCCTCATCCACTATGAAAGTTGAATTTGTAGCGTGCTTTGAGGCTACTATTCAAGCTTTATGGTTGCGGAATTTTCTTTCAGGGCTTAGCATTATGAATTCTGTTGCAAGGCCGTTGAGAATTTATTGTGATAATACCGCAGATGTCTTCTTTTCGAAGAATGACAAGTATTCTAAAGGAATAAAGCACATGGAAATGAAATACTTGTCAGTTAAGGAGGAAGTTCGGAAAAACACTGTGTCAATTGAGCACATTATGACTAGTGCTAATATAGCAGATCCTTTAACTAAGGGATTACCTCCAAAGACATTTTGAAGCATGCTATTATGTGTCTGGAGGATAATCATTAAGGCTTTTCGTTTATGTTTGGATTATGCTAGTGCTTTGTAATTATGACACTTATGTTTTGATTAATCAACTTATGTTTTATTGTGATGATGATTTCCGAACGCTTTTCTGTATCGTATTATTGTTATTGTATACATTATTGTTGCACGATTAACAGAATTAGTCCTTTTCCTCAAGGACATTATTTGGGGATTATGTTTGCTCCTTGTACAGACTGATTAATCTAAGTGATTGGTCTGTAGTACATGGAAGGACCACTTCTCTTTTATAGTAGTGTCTCCGCCATGACTCAACCAGTTGTTTAGGGATGATCAGGGTAATTAAGATAAACCCATCATGTATTCATTTAACCGTCTACCACTTCTCTATTATGTGGATCTAATTACTGATATTAGTCACCTTAATTAAATAATGGTTAAATATATTCTTTCGGGTTTTTAATAGGAGTCCTAGTTTAAGTGGATTACGGTTAATGTTTACAGGCCATTAACATCAGGCCCACTTATTCTATTAAGCCCCTCATGCCACCTCTTTATATAAGCACACCTGTTTGTGCTTTAACCTAATTCATTCATATCAGAAACACACAGAAAGAAAGTGAATTAGAGAATTAAGGAAGGTAGGAGAAGGCAAAGCAATAAGGGTTTATTCTTTATCTTTCTCAAGTAACTTTATTATCAGATCTGATGGCTGCACCACGTAAGTACCTTTCAGTAATTATTGTTTTAATCAAGATCCTATAATTTATGTTTACAGTATATGCATACAATTACATGTTATATAGCTTATATTAATTGTTAGTTAGAAACCAGCGTACCATATACGGTCTAAGAGAAGACCAACCCAAAAACAAGTACTTAAAAAACGATACCAAAAAGATAGTGCGGGGATTTTAGATGGGGTAATTCATCGACCGGGTGGTGACTATTGAGTAGTATTGTAAGAGAGATGGTAAGCAATATATATATTTATATATATATAGCTGTGAAAATGCCAAAACTCACCAATACCTAGACTAATTGTAACTTCTCATCCTATTAAAACTGATATTTATTAAAATTTATGTCATCTCAGCACACAAAACTATCTACAAAACCAAATAACCAAAGTATGAAACTTGCCTCATCATGCGTCCTCTTTTAAGGTGACCCAGTGGACATCAACAGTATAATTGATAGCCCATATGGGCTTAGGATGTAAGCCTCCTCTAACAAGACGGTCACTTGATTTATTTCTGTAAAATGTGGAGCGATTTTCAATAGTTGATGAAGAACGTCTTATACGCGAAGATACATATTGTTGTCGATGAAGATGATGCTGATGAAAAAATAAATAAAACAAAATTTTATATCATAACCATAAGACAATGTAAAAATAAAAAATCGTGACACAAGACCGTGAAATAGTATCCACCATTAACGTCCGTGAAATTCAACGACGACATTTTAGTAGGCAATTGTGGTGGAAAATGACGCGAAAGATAATAAAAACAAATAAAGAATGCATCATATACTTCTATTATTCTAAGCTAAACTACTACATTTAAAGCACAAGCATGATTCGTCTAATATAATGTCATAGAAAATTTGTATATCACATCTCCTATACTCTTTGCTTGTCAATCTTTCTACAAAACTCCCCTTATTGTAACCCCAAATGGTTTCAAATAAAATTGGTAATCTTAATTGAAGGGGCCGCACCTGAGTATAGTGTAGCGGTAGACGTCAACTAACATAGTAGTTTGTATGAGACCGATTTCTACACATTAGTATAGTATAAAGAACAACTAAAACAAGATAAAAAATTCAATGCGTAACTTTAGCTTTAACATTTCAATAAACACTTGGTGTCCACGTTTACAACAAACATAATTCTGCATACATGTGCCAAACAAATGCTCATAAATCCGCAGAAATTTTTGAAATATCGACAAACATAAAATAAAATGGGCGTAAGACAACATTAAAGGAAACCCAAATGCAGTAAATTCGACCAAAAAAAAGTACAAAAACAACACAATTATATAAAAGCATAAAAAATAAACAAGTAACTACCTTTGACATAGTAGGAGGCTTTGTCGTATTCTTAATTAGCACTCCCAAATAGCAATACAAGGATGCGACTAATGGTTTGTTGTAACGGAGGCGTCCCGTTATCCGATAGTTAGTTGATTAGGGTGATAAGAACAAAATATAGCGAATAATAAATAAAGATGACACATAGATATACGTGGTTCACCAGTAAAATAACTGGCTACGTCCACCCGAAAGGAGAGTGATAAAGGTAAAGTCGCGTCTCCTTAATCAAAGTAAACATAATTCACTACTAACAAATAGTCAGCGATAAGTAAGGTATCGAATCCACAGGGAGGCGGTAGTATTCTAATCTGTTAGACTAGGTTTGTCTCTTAAGTAACAATTTCTAGGTTCTGATTGTGGTTTCTAAACTAATATCAATTAATAACAACAACTAAAGTAAACAATAACAACTAATAATAATAACAACTAATAATAAGCAATAACAAACTAATAAGGTTGAAAACAATGAGATTAAAAGTCTAGGGTCTCAGGTTCACTAGGATTATTGTTCAGGGGTAGGGATGTAATCAACTATCATGCAATAAAGATATCTAAGGTCACAAGATCGATCGATTCAATTATGCCCTTTAGATCTACAATTTAACATGCGATCGCTATCATTAAACGAGTTCTATTCAATTATCGTAGCCTATCTTAGTCTTAACCCGATCGGTGTCAATCCTAATTCGCGAGACTAGTTAATTAATCCTGGCCAGTAATCAAGCAACTAGAAGTAAAACGATAATCAAACGATAACCATGCAATTGCAATTCAATCAATTAGTCTACCCCTTTTAACAATCCTAGATCCTCTTTCAACCCTAGAAAGGAATTTAGCTACTCATAATAATATAAATAACAACAATAATAATTAAAGTAAACATGATTAACAACAATGAAAGGATGAACAAAGAATAATTAAAGAACAAGAAGACAATTAAATTGAATAACAAAGAAAGATTGAAGAATACCGAATACAAGTTGAACTAAAGAAAATCGTCTTTGATGAATCAAATCCGGAGGAAAAGTAAACTAATTAGGGTTTCTGAATTAAAGCCTAAAAGTATTCAAAAGCATAAGAAAGCATGTCTAATTATGAAAGACGAACTTTCTTTTTATAATACAAAAGATCTAATTAATTAGGTTAAAGTTTAAGAAAATATAGAAATGCGCCGAAAACATAGGTTGCTCGTTCGAGCAACATGATTCTGCTCGATCGAGCAAGAGAACAATTCGACTCGACCGAGCAATACAGCCCTCATTTCAGCTTTGTTTCTTCACGTTTCTTCACTTTTCTTCTCTTTCTTCTCGATTCTTCTTGATTCTTCTTGATTCTTTTCGATTCCCGTGCCTAAATTTCCACGATCCACCTCCGCCATGCTCCATATCTACTCAAAAAGCTCCAAATGCATCCAATCTGCATTAAAGCATAACAAAAGCGGCAGAATCGATATTCTAGCTAAAATAGCATAGAAATAAGCAAAGAAAGACGGTAAATCAAGTTAAATGCATCTAAGGGAGGCATAAAGTATGTATATAAATAATGATCATCAAACTCCCCCAAACCAATCATTTGCTTGACCCTAAGCAAAGCACTCAACATTATACAAGGACAAATATACAAATGGTGAATGAAAAACTCAAAGCTAATGTTAATGCACATACAAATTTCAAGCTATCCATATTTATAACAAATGTAATGACCAAGTTGTACCAATAAAACAAATTCAAAGGCACGGGAAAGTAGAAAACGCAGCTCATAATCCAAGATTTTACATGATACCGTAGTTTAGACAAAAACCAAATACCTTTCAATCTTGCAAGGCTCAATTTGTCAGATTCTCGCGGATTCACTCAAGCACTCATAAGTTTATGTAAGGGTGAGTTTTGTGAAGATAGAAAGAAATAGAAACACTCACTCAACTTATGAAAGATGCATGCATTCTAATGTGATAGTAATTTCCCCAACTAATACGCATTCGCTATAAAGCACATGAATCAGGACAAAAAGGGAGGCTAATGGGTGAAGGTATAGAAGTGGATTGTGGCAAGGCACGTATGGGAATGTGGGGCTAAGACCGGTAGTCGCAGCGACACTTACCAAAACAAATTTACAAGACTAGCACAAACCAACACCGACTAGAGAAATCATCTTAAACTTTGACAACGCAAGAGAGATATCGATATTGTTCTCTGAAAAATGGATTAGACTCTAGTACATTCCCTTTCATTATCCCTTGAATAATTCAATGAAGCAACATATTTTTTTTCTTTTTTTTTTCTTTTCTTCCTTTTCTTTTTCATTTTTTTCTTTTCAAATCAAATCTTTTTTTTTTCTTTTCTTTCTTCTTTTGCTTCATAACTTTTTTTTTCAACAAAGGGAATAAATGACACAATTGCCAACATACTTGCTACACCCAATTGATATTCTTTTTCAGAAATCCCGACCCAACCATAGTAGACAAGTAGATAAGAAAAACATGCAACTGCGACTGTCCCGATAAGGTAGGCAAATTCTAGGAATGTAGCTATTATATGTCTTGTAAAACAGGCTACAAAGGCTCAAATTGGCTCAACATAGAGAACTCAATATAAAGGGTATAAAATCAAGTCTTTTTGGCTATGTGAAGCTTATTTGAACAAAAAGAACCACCTTTCCTCATGCACTTATCAAACGAACGCGTGTAGTATCAAGAAACGAATGTCACACTTATGCAATTTGATGTTACACATTCCACAAGGAGTACCACACTCAAGCCTAAAAACAATGAGACCAGTTTATTGATGTTCCTGGCCTAGGAAGCTCTAAAGACCTCAGAATTTTAAGTGGTTTACCAACAAAAATTGCCAAATCTAAATAGCATAAGGTATGTCAAAAACGGTCAAGACTTGTACTATGAGCTTTGTTTTCAAAAATAGTAAGTCAAAACAATGTACATGGACAACTTATTTGGGATTCAAATGCAGAAACAATGCAAATTATCATCATTGTTATTCAACTTCACCAAGACTCGACCTAATAAAATAAAAAACATGTTTTTGGATTTTGTAAATTTTTCAATTTTTATGGATTTTTTTTTTTAAATAAACTAAACACACAACATAAATAAAGACTCTCCCCCAAACCTAAATGTCACAGTGTCCTCATTGTGACGCTAACAGCACAACATCACACAATCAACCAACAACAGCAACCTAAAGGACACAACTAACAAAGGGGAATGGGGAAAAAGCTAAAAGAAAATACAATAAAAGAAAGTACAAGGATAGATAATACCAGCTTATAAGCATAGCTTCCCCCAAACCAGCTGCAAAATGGGGGTGTAGTGACCAGCTGCCACTACTGCGCCTGATCATCATCATCATCGCCCCTCTCAGCAGCACCAGAAGAAGAAGCCCGAAACGGGTCACCAAACCCACCAACTGGAGCATCCGGTTGGATAGGAGTATACCAAGAACGACCCAGGAAACCATAATCGTGACTAAACTCCTGGGAAAACTGCTGAGGAGTCACCCCATAGTTGTGGAACACACCAGTCTCGTCACCCGGACCTCGATAGTAGCTCGGCGGAGTCCAACCAGCAGTGGCATTAAGATCGGTCCGCATAAGGTTCTCCCAAAGTCCCCTCATCACCAAATCATTGTTAATTCCTTGGTGAATCCTAATCTCCCTCTCTAAAGCTAGATCATAGGTGTAAGCAGGTGGAGGGTAAGGGTAAGGAGCTGGGGTGGGTGCAAAGTGTGGACCCGGGGTGGTGGTAGTCTGAGCAGAAGTAGATGGGGTGATCCGCCGACGAGGTCGACGGTTCTCGGCCAAAGTAAAAACAATCTCAGGCGGAACCACATAAGAACGAGGAAGAGGGGTAGGTCCAGTCTCAGGATCATGAGTGGGTAACCGCTCTGTAGAAGGTAGATGGTTATCCCTATCGGGAAGAGCTATCCACTGGGTCCCCCGTACTCGCCACTGAAATCTAGCGTCTCCTAACGCGTTAATCCAGCAAAGTGTGTGGCGTAGGTACTCCTCGTCCACTCTAAGAGCATGAGTTGGGGTCATTGGTGTGTATCTACGGTCTCCCCCAAACCCTGCTAGTCGCCTAGCCAATCTAGTGACTAAGGCACCACAGTCTAAAGAATGTTGGGTGGGGGAATTAACTCTCCAAAAAGCATAGCACACCAATCCGACCGGGTGGAAATAAAAATCATTCTCATGCTTGGGGTTGAGGGTAGAAGCAAGTAATAAAACCTCATGAGAATTAAGCTTACTAAGGTCCTTCCTAGCAAATAAAAGGATGCTAAAGAAACGCAAAAACAACCTCAGACAAGGATGTTGCACATAAGTTACCGCCATAGCGTTAACACTTGCCTCAGGAAGACCAGTAAATAAACGAAAATATTCAACGGCCTGAAAGCCGGAAGGAATAGCAATAAAGGCATCATCGTCACCTAGAGAAAGACCCAAATGATTTGCCAATTCGGCATATGACAACACAAAATCCCGATTAAGCAACCTAAAAGACACACGTTTATTGGTCTCGTCCCAATCATAGGAACTGAAAAATTCTAGTGTCAAAGGTCGATAAGAAAGCTCGTTAAGGGAATATAGCCCACCGAACCCAATTCGGTCAAACATATCAAACATGGCATTATCAAAACCGAGGGAACGGAGAACGGAAGGGCATCCACAGCGAGTAGGGTCCATAGGACGACCCATAAGCATGGCAAAACGGTCATGCTGCTCTTGCGTGCTAAAAACGATCCAAGGGTAATCAGGGTTACTCGGAATCGCTTCTACTTCGGGTTGTCGAATAAGACGGGGTTCTCTACGACACTTGCTAGGTCTTACTTGTCTAGACATGGCTAATTGAAGTAAAGAAAACACACAAACACAACTATATGCTCAAAAAAGACGGATTAGCAAACCTAACTCGAAAAAAAAATTCCAGTTGGAGTCTAAAACGCAAGAAAGACGGAGCAATTAGCAATGCAAGAGTGATTACTTACTAAATAACAAGGCTAGGAAGCAACAACAATGAATTAGAAGCACAAAATTGAAGAAATAAGAAGCAAACCCTAGATTCACGATTTGGGCAAAATAAGGGAGCAAGACCACTGTAACAACCCGAAAAGTACCCAATTTTTCTAGTAAAAATATTTACTAACACTTTTCAGCAGACTTAAGTTTTTAAAATAGAATTTATTGTTTCGAGTCGTATTTTGAAATTCAGCGTTCGTATTTGGAATTTCTGAGAGATTTCATGAAAAGACCGTTTTTAGTCATCTTTGACTTTTCTTGACTTTTTAAGTCGTCTTTGACTTTCCTTGACTTTTTAAAAGTCGTCATCGACTTTTCTTGACTTTTAAGTCGTCATAAACTTTTTCTTGACTTTTAGTCATCTTTGACTTTTCTCGACTTTTCAGTCAACTTTGACTTTCGTTGACTTTTCCCGACTCGCCTTGTGAGTTTGAAGACCGAAATTTTATTTTAAAAAATAATATTTTTGATTTATTTTTATTAAGATTTATTATGATTTATCATAATTTAATATAATTATTTTGAATTTATTCGGAATTTAAAGAATAACTTATACGGTTTTTAACCGAACGTCATTTAACTATTCCCGAGTCATCGTAAATCCCGAAACAAAATCGAAACTCGACTTTGGCATGAGTCACACGCCCATGTCATCGTTTTCCACTCACAATAAGATATTTTAATTGTTTTGATTAAACTAATAATAATATCTAGATATTTATCAACTTTATCGATCAGTTAACGAAAATTACGCAAATCGTTTACAAAACTGACCCGATAATCACAAAGCCACACGGCTCTCCTACCCTCTAATAGGGCTTGATATTTTCATTACTTTTGATTACAATATCATAATATCTAGATATTTGGAGTAATTAACTTAATCGCTAATTATATTTAATCGATTACCGTAAAATAATTAATAAACCTGAGTCAATTACGTAACAACAATTTCAAAACCCGACATCCATTTTTGCCTATAATTACACGTCTCCCTCCACTCCACTACTCACTAACAACTTTTCATTTTTCAACAAATCAAATTAAGATCAAATTATCACTTTCTTTAATCGTTCTTGAGTGTTCTTGAGCGTTCTTCATCCGTTCTTCATCGTTCTTGAGCAAAATCCTCATAAAACCTTCATTTCTTATCTAAATCCGTCCTAACTTATATTTCTAGAATCTCCTCTTCGCTCTCCATCTTCTATTACGGTTTATTTTCAATTCCGTCAAAATCGTTTTCAACATTTAATTTATGGAAAATCAAATTTAAGTTCTAATAATGTTTTCTTGTCATTTCTTATAGGGGAAGATTTTGAAGACGAGTTTGGAGACTCGTATATTTTGGGTGAAGATTAGTAGGAGGGTTTCTTGGTTTATACTTCTTATTTGGGTGCTAATTGACTTGTCTAGCTAAGGTAACGATTCCGAGTTACTCGACGGATATATGTTACATAGCTTTTGTTTCTTTAGTTTTTGGTTCATCTTTGTTTTAGTTCATGTTTTTATGATTTATGGATTTTTAGTAGTAATATGATAAGTAGTATGATTTTTATGTTGTATGGAATTTTTATGTTGTTTAGTGTTCTTGATGAATTTGGATGATTGTTCATAATAATGATCTTTGTATGATGGATGGTTAAATTGGTTGTTAAAATGGGTGTTTGATAATTAAAACATGTTAGAATTAATTTGGAATTTGGAGTTGTGAGAACCGTGTAAAGGGGCTGGAAAAATCAGCCTAAACCGGACCCAAACCAGGCCGGTTCAGGCCGGTTCAGGCCCGGTCCAGGCCGGTCTGGGTTGGTCAAGGGTGGGTCCGGGTTTTGGTTTTTGGGTTGTGTCGATGTTTGATTGTTTGGTTGTTGTTTTGACGGGTTTTAATTATGTTAAAGCATGCGGGAAATAGTAAGAAACGGTTTTAGTAAAAGTTGGAAAATCTGCCAAAACAGCCCAAACAGGCCCGTGGGCCCATTCAGGCCCATGTTGGGTTCGGCCCAAAAGTCAGCCCGTGGGTCCCACTTTGGTACTTGTGACGGTTTTTGAGTTATCGTCATTTTTATCGTGTTTTGTAATATTTAGCAAGTGGGAAATATTAATAAGTAAAATATTTAATTAAAAAGGTTTTTCATAAAATTATTATTTCTCACATGTTATAAATTATAATACGAGATCGTAGTTTAAATTGATATACTTTAAGTCAAGCGGGTTTTCGTAAGATTTAATATTTCACATGTTAGAAGTTTTAATAAAATAACATGTAATGAATATGTTGATTTTATGTCTAAGTCTAATGTGTAAAGACTCTGTTTCTAGCCAGTTTGACCAAACGGGTTTGGTCAAACTAAGATCTAGTCAGCCCCGTTTTGACTGATGACCCGTCGCGGGACTCGTGTCGGGGATTTGTCTTCAAGTAAGGTTGTATTTAATTAATGAATTAGCCTTAGTAGATATGAGGCGATATGATATTTGATTATGATTTATATGCAATTAGTCACATGATAGGATGTTTTCCCGTGACTGCTTGATTATATGGTTGGTGTCGTGTTGACTAAGTACCCATAGAGAATTATGAGTATATGGCGTCTGGACCATTATAATTCTAAATGAGTATCTTGGACTATGACATTGATATGCCCGTACTATCTTTAACGAGTATTGTTCCAGACGTTTGATAGCTTTTTTGTCACGGCCTGGGGGGCTTATCTCCAAGTCGGGGCATGGCTGCCTAAGAGTTCCACTTTGGGAATGGAGCCAGCTTAAGTACTAGCCATCTCTGCTTAGGGGGTCGCCTAGTAGAGTTTCTCGTGTACGGTTATGTCATGATACGGGGAATGGAATAGCTGTTGTCGCTAGGTCTGATCAGTCTAGGACTAGGATGTTTTCCTACCTTGTGGTATAGCCTCGAGTTACAGAAGTCGACTATTGACGGTGCTAAGAACTTATGCCTGTTTATAGACGTATTGGTCTTTCATGTTTGATGATTCTATGAATCTTAGAAGGTGAGATGCAAGCCGGCTAAGGTTGATAGAGTTTGGATTACCGGTTTTTAACTGATTCACATGATATTATGTTTGATTAGGGTTTGAGTGTATCATGGCCATGTTAACGGTAACCTCTGAGCTAGCATACCAGCTTCCCTACCTCGTGTTATAGTTTATTATCGGATTCACATGATAGCTTTCATATGCTAGGTTATATGTTAGTTAATTGTTTCATAACCTGAAAAGCATATCATATATGTTAAGGTTTTGTATTTTCCATATACATTGCTTTTATGTTATTCATGTTTTATTAAACTCGACATTTCGTGGCTGGGAGAACTCGGAGTTACTCCCCACTGCCTGTGGCTTCCGTGTTTATATTTAATGCGGTCGAACAGGTGGTGAATGCATATTTGGGGTACATTGACGAGCTAGCGAGCGAAGTATTTACCTTGGACCTATATTCGGTTCTTAGGATTGTATATTTATAC
>JAIUZE010066801.1:0-60921 GCA_022085475.1 Heliosperma pusillum
CAACACCGCCTTTGTCCAGGCCGGTCAAACCCGTCCACAGATCTTCAGTACCGTCTCTTGGGTCATTCGGTGTGATGACTCCCTCTGACCGGCAGCCGAGGCTGTTGCCCCAGTCGGTTGGATACAAGCAGTGGTCTTCATTAAAAAGACGGAAGTTTACAGCCGGTTCTTCTTCATCATAGTAGAAACTTGACAGGAACTCCAATGTGAGACACCGGTACGTGTGCTCACGCATTTTGTATAGTCCTTCACACCCCGACCTTTTCAACAGTTTATTCATCCCCTTCTTGAGGCCAAGTGCCTCTAATGTTTCCAAAAAACGAACCGCGTTGCGATCATTTGTCTTCCCATAAGTTCTGCAAACTTTTCTTTTTGTTCATTATCGGCGAAGATGATATGACCATAGCCATTGTTGTCCAGAACCGTGTCCAGATTTGACCTAAAAGCAGCACTCCTTCTCGTCATCGACATTATCTGAAACAAGACACGAACAAACAAAAAATGTTGATTTAATTGCAGGTGTGGATCGGTAGATTTCAAAATCGATCGGCAGTGGGTATGATTTCTTTTGTTTTGTGAGTTCGTTGTTGTTTTAATGTGATGGAGTAAATGTCAAGTGTAGACAATATATAGAGAAGTTAAGGAAGGGTGGGACGGTGCATGCATAAAGGAAAAACAAATGTGTGGATACAATAGCTTCTCCCTTCCCAAGAGTAAGATATGATCAAGATGCTTTTATGATTAAAGCTTCCACACTCTGCCCAATGCACTAGACTCTTGTCTTTTTCCTTTTTCTGCAGGATTCCTTCAAAGGGCGGGCCAAATTTCTGGATTAAGCATGCACGGTGTTCGGCCTTGAAAACTACCGATCGGCAATTTCCAAGTTTTTTTCTTGTCAACTTGTTTCCCTGTTAAATCAAATAAAACAATGCAAAATAAAAAAAAAATAGAAATTAGAGATCTAAACTAATAATGTCTGATCCGGACTGCCTTCCGGTAGCGGGATTTTATGAAGGTCCCACCCGACCTATGTTCGATCAAGCATATAGTGGAGAAGCGGGGTCATTATAAATGACCTCCACTACACCAATTTCTTTCGGATCGCCACGATATAATTTGATTCGTTGAGCATTTACTTTGAATAATTCTCCATTATCTCCCTTTAACTCAACATATCCGAACCTAGACACTTCGGTCACCTCGAATGGACCGGTCCACCGTGATTTCAGCTTTCCAGGAAACACCTTTAACCTGGAGTTAAATAGTAGGACTTTATCACCTGCTTCAAATTCACGCGGCAAGATCAACTTGTCATGCAGCTTCTTGGTTCGCTCCTTGTACAAACGAGCACTCTCATAAGCACCAAATCTGAACTCATCGAGTTCATTTAGCTGCTGTAGCCTCAATTCTCCACTCAACTGCGGATCTAAGTTTAAAGATTTAATCGCCCACCATGCCTTGTGTTCCAGCTCCACAGGTAGGTGACAGGACTTGCCATATACTAGCCTATAGGGGCTGGCCCCGATCGGCGTCTTGTATGCTGTTCGGTAGGCCCATAGCGTATCCTTCAATTTAGCACTCCAATCCTTTCTAGAAGTTGACACAACTTTTTCCAGGATAGTTTTAAGCTTCCGATTGGACACCTCCACCTGTCCATTAGTCTGTGGATGATAAGCGAGGCATGTACGGTGGTTCACACCATATTTCAGCAACAAATCATCTAGCCTTCGCTCATGGAAATGCGATCCACCATCACTAATCACAGCTCTAGGAACACCGAATCGTGGAAAAATGATTGACTTGAAAAGCTTAATCACTGTTTTCGCATCGCATTTTGGAGAGGCAATGGCCTCAACCCACTTAGAAACATAGTCGACGGCTACAAGAATATACTCATTTCCATGTGATGAAGGAAATGGACCTTGGTAATCAATTCCCCATACGTCGAATATCTCAACCTCTAGGATCCCAGTTTGAGGCATCTCATGCCTCCTCGAAATATTACCCGTCCTCTGACAACGATCACATGAAAGGACAAAATCGCGACAATCCTTGAAAAGTGTTGGCCAATAAAACCCGCACTGATTAACTCGAGCCATAGTACGTGATGGACCATGATGTCCGGCATATGGTGAGGCATGACACTCTCTCAAGATAGCTTGAACTTCCCATTGAGGAATACATCTCCAAAAAAGTCCATCTGCACATTCCCTAAATAGGTAGGGATCATCCCAAAAATAGCGTCGTACGTCCGACAAGAACTTTTTCTTCTGCTGATAGGTCATATCCGGAGGCAGCTGCTTACCCACCAAATAATTTGCGTAATCTGCATACCATGGCTCACCAGTAGTATCTCGAACAGCCATCAGAGAGTAATCAGGGAAGCTGTCGTCGATCGGCAGGCCATCTTGTCGATCAGCGACAGGCTGAATTCTGGACAAATGGTCAGCAACTACGTTTTCAGCTCCCTTCTTGTCTTTGATTTCCAAATCGAACTCTTGCAGCAGTAAAATCCAACGGATCAGCCTTGGCTTAGCTTCATTCTTTGCTAACAAGTACTTCAAGGCTGCATGGTCCGTGTAAGCTATCACCTTGGAACGAAGCAAATAGGTCCGAAACTTTTCCAAGGCATAAACAATGGCAAGGAGCTCCTTCTCCGTGGTGGCATAGTTTCTTTGGGCATTGTCTAGGGTCTTGCTTGCATAGTATATCGCGTGAAGTGCCTTATCCTTTCTTTGCCCAAGCACATCTCCCAATGCAAAGTCGCTGGCGTCACACATTATCTCGAATGGCATGGACCAGTCCGGTGGTTGGATAATAGGAGCTGAGATCAACGCTTCACGGATCCTGTTAAAAGCATCAAGACAAGCATCAGTGAAATCAAAAATAGCATCTTTAAGGAGCAATTGGGTTAGTGGTTTAACAATCTTGGAAAAATCTTTAATAAAGCGTCTATAAAAACCAGCATGACCCAAAAAACTCCTAACTCCCTTCACATTCACGGGAGGTGGAAGTTGTTCTATGACCTGTACTTTAGCTTTATCTACTTCAATTCCCCGTTCAGAGACAACATGTCCCAAAACCACTCCCTCGTTAACCATGAAATGACACTTCTCCCAGTTCAAGACAAGATTAACATCGACACATCGTTTCAAAACTTGCTCTAAATTAACCAGACAATCATCAAAACTAGCACCATGCACACTAAAGTCATCCATAAACACTTCCATAGTCTTTTCAATATAATCCGAAAAAATACTCATCATACAACGTTGGAAGGTCGCAGGGGCATTACATAAACCAAACGGCATACGCCGATAGGCGAAGGTGCCAAAGGGGCAGGTGAAAGTAGTCTTTTCCTGGTCACTTGGGTGAATCGGAATTTGGAAAAATCCAGAATACCCGTCTAAGTAACAGAAATACTTGTGAGACGCAAGCCTCTCTAACATCTGGTCAATGAAGGGCAAAGGGAAATGGTCTTTGAGGGTGACAGTGTTCAGTCTACGGTAATCAATGCACATACGCCAACCCGTGATAATCCTAGTGGGGATCAATTCATTCTTATCATTTTTAACGACAGTGGTCCCGCCCTTTTTAGGGACAACATGGACATGACTGACCCACTTAGAATCTGAAATCGGGTAGATAATCCTGGCATCAAGTAATTTTAAGACCTCCTTTTTGACAACTTCATGCATGTTAGGACTTAATCGACGCTGACTCTGAACACATGGTCTATGACCCTCCTCCAAATTAATACGATGCATACAAAAATCAGGGCTAATCCCCTTCAAATCATCCAAGCGATATCCAAGTGCAGTTCTGTTACGACGCAAAACAATTAATAATGATTTTAACTGTTCATCACTCAATTTAGCACTGACAATCACAGGATTCAATTCAGAATGATCTAAGTATGCATATTTCAAATGAGAGGGAAGGGGCTTAAGCTCAGGTTTAACTGTTTCAGCTACGCAAGCTGAGAAATCAAGGCATAGAGCTTCTCCACTACTAGTAGCTCCAAAATCTCCATCGGCAGGGGTCTCCGTAGATCGGCATAAGGTAAGTTCGATCGGCAGGCCTTCTGTGTCACAGCTTGGTACTGCTTCTTCGTCCTCTCCATCAGCTGGGATCTCAAGACTGATTCCTGTATCAAAGAAGCCTGTTTTTCCTGCACATGGCTCAACACCCATCAAAGCATCAAGGGTATCGACCTCTAAGGCTGTGGTCCAAGCTTCCACAATGGCCTCATCCACAATATCAATAACAAAAACAGTTTCCTCGATCATTGGACTTCTCATAGACAAAGGCATGTTAAAAGTTACTGTCTCCTCCCCAATTTCTAGGGTCAAACGTCCCTTCCTAAGGTCAATAATGGCTCCTGCTGTGAGCAGGAATGGTCTACCTAGGATGATGGGGATGTGTGCATCCTCAGCTATGTCTAACACGATGAAGTCTACTGGTATGAAGTGTTTCCCTACCTTCACGGGTACGTCCTCTAAGATTCCTAAGGGTCTCCTTATACTCCTATCAGCCATCTGAAGGGTTATGTTTGTCATCTTGAGGTCTCCCATGTTCAGTCTTTGACAAATCGAGAAGGGAATAACACTAACACTAGCCCCCAGGTCGCATAGGGCTTTCTCGATAACTAGGGTCCCAATGGTGCATGGGATAGAAAAACTCCCAGGGTCTTGTTGTTTAGGGGGGCTGTTTTCTAAGACTGCACTACATTGTTCCGTAAAAGCAATAGTTTCATGGTCATCAAAGTTACGTTTTCGATTCAAAATGTCCTTCATGAATTTAGCATAAGATGGAACTTGTTGCATTAATTCAGTAAAAGGGACAGTTACCTGCAAGTTTTTCACGACTTCCATGAACTTGGCGAACTGCTTCTCAACTTTCTGACTTTTCAATCGATTGGGGAATGGCAGCTGTATAGCAATTGGTGGGTGTGCAGCTTTCTGTTTCGCCTTGTCATCTTTATCAGTAACAGATACAGAACTGGACCCTTGTCTATCGGCATCTCATTCTGCCGATCGGCACTTCTGTAGTAACACTGGAGTCTTAGCAACCTGAACCTCCTTTTCAGCTCTAGGAGCATCAGGAAGTGCAGGCTTAGCACCATAAAGCTCATCTTCATTGGTAATGTCCTCGACCTCATAGTGCGTGGTAGGGATTTCAGGACCCTTGTAGCTTGTTCCACTTCGCAATTGGATTGCGAGAGCTTGATGAAGGTTGTCATGAGGCTGTGGAGGGAGGTGCCCCGGCTGCCTTTGTGCTTGTGAAGTTGCCAGCTGGGCTAATTGAATCTCCAAATTCTTGATGGCGCTAGACTTTTCTTGGTCACTTTTAGCCACTTGAGCCACTTGAGCAATAAGGTGCTCTTGGCTTTTCAGAACCCCTTGCAACATGCTTCGTAGATCATTCATGTCGGTAAAGGTGGGTGACTTATAAGGTTGCGGTGACGATGTGGATGCAGCCTTGTTTGGATGTTGATATGGTGGTGGAGTAGGTGTTGGAATCGCAGCAATTGGTGGTCTAGACGGAGTGTATTGCTGCGCATAAGGCTTGTAAGACTGATTGAAATGGTTGTAGGCATTCTGTCTATAGGTCTGGAATGCTGCAACTTGTTCTTCAGTACTTGGACATCCATAAGACAAGTGCCCGTAGTTCCCACAGCTTTCACACAAAGAAAGCGGATGTTGTTGCAAGGCCCCGATCGGCAATGGTGGTATGGTGATCGACGGACTTGGTGGTTGGACCTTCAAACTAGCCAATTGTGCCTTAAGGTCCTCAATTTGCGAATTCACACTTTGCTGGAAGTGAGCTTCTTCTCCTATGGCTCCTACCGTGGTGTAGGAAGGCTGAGAATACTGAACGTTGTGGCTTGCCATAGCTTCAATAGTGTTTCTGGCCTCTGCCACTTCAATAGTGTCAAATCGACCATTGGATGCAGAGTCCAATATCCTTCTAGAATCCGGCGTGAGTGAGTTGTAGAAGGTCATAGCTATAAATCCCGGAGTGAACCCGTGATGCGGGCACTGCTTCTCAAGAGCCTTGAATCTCTCCCATGCATCATAGAGAGTCTCGTTCAATTGCTGCCTGAATCCGGTGATCTGCATCCTCAAATGGGCAGTACGTTCGGCAGGGAAGAACTTCCTATAGAATGCTAGCACAAGAGTGTCCCACTGGCTACTGGATGCTTCTGGTAGGGTCTCTAGCCAAGATGAGGCCTTGTCGTTTAAAGAATGCGGAAATAACATCCTTTTGAGTTCGTCCTGCGTCACCTCCTCATGAGTTATCAACTGGCATAAATCACAGAACTTGTTGATATGACGCGCGGGATCTTCGGTTGGGCTGCCACCGAACTGTTCCTTGCGGATTAGGTTGTAAAATCCAGATTCAACCTTAAAGTTCGTGGCAGTAAGGGATTGCTTCAAAGTTCTAGTGGGAACTTGAGCGGCAGAAGGTAAACCATCCTCTGATAGTCTAGGCATGGTTCTGTGGATCGGCAAAGGTGGTCTGGTGATCGGTGGACTGGGCTCAGAATCAGTATCACTGACAACAGGTGATTGGTAAACTTGCCTTCGTCTCCTGCGAAGAGTTCTCTCTGGTTCTGGATCGAAATTTCCCAATGGAACAGAGTTACTTCTGCGCATAAATCACTTAAACCAAAAAAACAGATCAGTAATAAAGGCAGGTCGATCGACAAAATTGACTGTCGATCGACAAAGGTAGTAGAATTAAATTAAACCCTAAATTTGATTAAAATTGTTGCCTCCCCGGCAACGGCGCCAATTTGATGAACGATTTTATGTCGCGCTAAAACTGTTATCAGATAATATTTATAACTCCAACTAAACTAACTACGAATAGCTAGTGGCAAGTCAGGGATCGAATTCACGGGGAGGTAGTCTAATTCAATCTGATCTAAGGTCGCAATTCTAAATCTACTAAGGTCGTCGTTTTTAAGGATTGAGTTAGAAGTGAATAAAAGAAACAAGATAAAGGCAAGAAAGCTAACTAAAAGTATATGTAAATAAGCGAAGGAGATCAATATAAGAGAGTCTAGGGCCGGACGGGACAATTCTCAACTATAAGGAACAGGGGTCATCAAGGTCATAGAAATAGTCTCGGGTAGGAAAATAGGGTACTTGGTCGGCCTGCCTATTTAAATACCTTTTATGGTTTAGTCGTCTTTACCAAGATTACTGGATCGGTCTCAAAAGGTTGCCACGCTAACGTCAACTAGATGTGGCCACAAATAATTTAACGTAATGAAATAAACCAGAGAAATCAATATAACGATTTAATTGACTAAACTAATTCCCTTAAGTATCGATTACGTCCCTAGCCCTAGGATGAGTTTAGCTACGCATGGCTCTAACTAGATCTAAAAATACGAGGGGAAAGGATTCAGAATTCATAATGCAATAATAAAAATTAAGCAGGAGGGAAATAACCAGACTTACGAAATAAAACTTAAAAATCGATTTGATAGAGAGTTCTGGTCGATCGGCAGAGAGAGGTTCCGATCGACAATGTCTGAATTACAACTGAAAATAACTGTAAAGCCTTCTAAAACCATAATCAAACTAATAGCCACGAGTTTTTGAGAAGTTTAAAGGAAATAAATGAACAATTGCTTCCAATCCGTGACAAGGGATTGTTTGCAATACCTTGTGATCCCTCCAGGGTTTGCCTTCGTCCTCCTTTTAACCTTGAATTAGGGTTTCGCCTCTCAGAAATGAATCTCGGGATTGTACATTAGTTGGGCCTGAGTTGAGCTCGTCTTTGGATAATAAGACGTACTCACCGATCGGTATAGATTTTGGTCGATCGGGTTATTTGAGATGAGCTCTGTTTTCGATCGACATAAGTCTTTGTCGATCGGCATCAGGCCCATTAAGCTCAATATGTCTTGGTCGATCGAAGGCTTGTGTTTGATCATGTAGGAATTCTGACTTCATTCCTTAGAAATTCTGCTGTCGTCTGTGTGCGATGCGAAGTTCGGTCCTCATCCTAAATCCTCCAAAGTAAGCATAAATGGCTTCGTTCCTGCATAAATGACAACAAGAACACCATGAGTAGCAAACAAGGGAAAAACTATGATACAATAGCTCAAAGGAGCTCAAATACAAACATATAATGGAGGCAAATAAATTCTGCTGTCGTCTGTGTGCGATGCGAAGTTCGGTCCTCATCCTAAATCCTCCAAAGTAAGCATAAATGGCTTCGTTCCTGCATAAATGACAGCAAGAACACCATGAGTAGCAAACAAGGGAAAACTATGATAGAATAGCTCAAAGGAGCTCAAATACAAACATATAATGGAGGCAAATACAGGCTAAGCATGCATATAAAATGCATGCATCAAATTCCCCCAAACCGAACTCTTGCTTGTCCTCAAGCAAGATCAATCATGATAAGCAAAGTAGGAGGACAATAGATGAAATTTACAACTCAGAGCACTTAGACGTAGATAACCGATTATGAAGCCAAAACATGTGCAAGAAGAACGGAGAAGTGAGAGTCGACTATCAAACCAAGACTTACACAACCAGGACCATTCAAACTAACCCTTGCTAGTCGTGAATACACGAGACTTAATCGTCGAGCTCAATAAACTACTTAAACAGTTACCTCTCATGCATGAATCAATGTGTGAAAGATTTTTCAAGTACTATAGGGTCTCAAGTATATGCTGGGCACAAGGCGTAACGGGGCTAAGCTGAAGGTGAAAGGTGGGTGCGTACTAACGCGTGATGGGAATGTGAGGCTCAATAGTGACTAGTGGCTGCGTGACCACGTGGACAATTTCTTCAAATGTTACCCATTCACAGCATTCATCAACATCATCCCAGCTTCTTGTTCAGCAGTTATAGGATTTAGCCATAATTTCTTCGCTTGTGATTAGTTAAGCTTCTTATGACTTCATTTATTCATTTGTTTAGCAGCGCCTTAGTAAAATTGACTCCTTAGTGTCTTTTCACACCAGATTCAGGCAAAACTTCCTCTTTTGATGAGCACATCGATCGGCTAAAAATCATACCGATCGGTTCTTGATTACAATTTCCAGACGGTATTATCACTTTACACACATTTAGACTTCATTCAGCATAGTTACAGTACCTCTTGTCCTTACACGCAACCAACAGTCAAGGTGGGTGAGTATATGGCATGTAGTTTGAGTATCCGGGTGGTAACCAAGGTTATTATAAAGCAATGCGGGCTCAAGAACAAGGACCTAAGTCTAAAGGGACATAAGGGGTTGTTTTGGCCATGTGGAGTTCAATTTTTTTTGTGGGTACCCGGTCCTGCAGGACTTAAGTGCATCACTTCGGACAATTCTTGGAACAATCTTTCACAAACCGATTCAGACTAAGAGATGCATGCTAAGATTCACGTGACATGATATGCGTTTCGAGATAAAAGTACATTCACATCAAGCTAGGTTATGTAGAATAGCAAGTTATAGCATGGTAATCAGTCTAATCTCGTACCGTCTTAGGGCACAAGTTGTCAAACAATCGTGGTTAAATCATAGAATAAGCACATTATCGTCATTGTTGTATTGCACAATTTCATCAATCACACACAACTAGAAAGAATAAAACGTGTTCACAACAGTCACCTCCCCCAAACCAAATGAAGCAGTGTCCTCAATGGTTCCAAAACCCAACACAACAGCAGGAAACAGTATTAAATAGCAGCAGACCGATCGGCGGAACAAAAAAAAAAAAAAAAAAAAACCAGTGGGTTCAGGACAGAAATAGTGCATGGGGAAGGGGTATACAATATGAATGCATGCTGAAAATAGAAAAAGGGTCATATTAGTACTCCCTGATTACTCCCAAAAACTGCTCCAAGCTGTTGATCCATCCTTGTTGTGGCTGTCATCCTCCTGCCGATCGGCAGCTTCAGATTGCTCAGCCCCCTGGCTCCCTTCTCCTTGAGTGTAGTGTGTTGTTGGGTTATAGAAGGCGGGGTGGACTGTCCCAGGTGGGAAATGACCTTGTCTGTCATGATAGGCGTAGATATTGTGATCCTTGATCGAGCGGTCGAGGTGGACTTGGTGCATTTGATTGCACAACCCCATCAACATAGAGTCTCTGGAGGTTGCATTCCAAGTCCTCGGTTCCTCGAAGGGGGGATATGTTGCAAAGGAAGGAGGGAATGCGGCTGGATCGTAACCTTCAGGATGATATGGGGCAGTGGAGTATGGGTAATGATTGAACCTTGAATAATCCCCGATGGGATCGATAATATTGACCCCGACAGCAGGGGCTTCAGCAGCCTGCCGATCGGCATCTTCGGGTTCTTCCTTGTCGACTTCATTCAGGAGATAATAGGTGTAGTTTGAAGGGCTCGGTCGGCGGAATCTCTTGATAGATCGAACCTTCATATCCATACCGGTCTCCGTAGCTTGACCAAGTTAGTGGAACGTACCTTCCACATCCATGAATTATTGCCTAATGTACGGATGTAGTGAAGGCGATAAAGACTTGCGAAATCCATAGTAAGTGGTTCGCCGTTAGGACAACCATCCACGATCTTCAACCTGTGCTCCCGAATGTTGCCATATAGACTTTTGGCAATTCGAGTTATTACCCCCCGACCATGATAGGTTTGACGGCACCCGAAACAACGGCTTCCAAATGTTTGGCTACGAAATGAGCCACATTAACATTGAAGTGTTCGCCCCCGTCAATGTTAAGGGCACTAAACAACATGTGCACCTCGACATTCTTCATATTTGTTGGCTCTGGACATGCAAAATAAGTACTACCAACGAGGCGTCCCCACAAGCGGAGGACGGGGTGATGTATGAGATGACATCTGAATCTCCAACCAACACCGCCTTTGTCCAGGCCGGTCAAACCCGTCCACAGATCTTCAGTACCGTCTCGTGGGTCATTCGGTGTGATAACTCCTTCCGACCGGCAGCCTAGGCTGTTGCCCCAGTCGGTTGGATACAAGCAGTGGTCTTCATTAAAAAGACGGAAGTTTACAGCCGGTTCTTCTTCATCATAATAGAAGCTTGACAGGAACTCCAATGTGAGACACCGGTACGTGTGCTCACGCATTTTGTATAGGCCTTCACACCCTGACCTTTTCAACAGTTTCTTCATCCCCTTCTTGATTCCAAGTGCCCCTAATGTTTCCAAACATATGAACCGCGTTGCGATCATTTGTCTTCCCATAAGTTCTGCAAACTTTTCTTTTTGTTCATTATCGGCGAAGATGATATGACCATAGCCATTGTTGTCCAGAACCGCGTCCAGATTCGACCTAAAAGCAGCACTCCTTCTCGTCATCGACATTATCTGAAACAAGACACGAACAAACAAAAAATGTTGATTTAATTGCAGGTATCGATCGGCAAATTTCAAGATCGATCGGCAGTGGGTATGATTTCTTTTGTTTTGTGAGTTCGTTGTTGTGTTAATGTGATGGAGTAAATGTCAAGTGTAGACAATATATAGAGAAGTTAAGGAAGGGTGGGACGGTGCATGCATAAAGAAAAACAAAGGTGTGGATACAATAGCTTCTCCCTTCCCAAGAGTAACATGTGATCAAGATGCTTTTATGATTAAAGCTTCCACACTCTGCCCAATGCACTAGACTCTTGTCTTTTTCCTTTTTCTGCAGGATTCCTTCAAAGGGGGGGCCAAATTTCTGGATTAAGCAGGCAAACCGTTCGGCGTTGTTGACTGTCGATCGGTATGGTCCAAGTTTTATCCTTGTCAACTTGTTTCCCTGTTACATCAAATAAAACAATGCAAAATAGAAATAAAAATTAGAGATCTAAACTAATAATGTCTGATCCGGACTGCCTTCCGGTAGCGGGATTTTATGAAGGTCCCACCCGACCTATGTTCGATCAAGCATATAGTGGAGAAGCGGGGTCATTATAAATGACCTCCACTACACCAATTTCTTTTGGATCGCCACGATATAATTTGATTCGTTGAGCATTTACTTTGAATAATTCTCCATTATCTCCCTTTAACTCAACATATCCGAACCTAGACACTTTGGTCACCTCGAATGGACCGGCCCACCGTGATTTCAGCTTTCCAGGAAACACCTTTAACCTGGAGTTAAATAGTAGGACTTTATCACCTGCTTCAAATTCACGCGGCAAGATCAACTTGTCATGCAGCTTCTTGGTTCACTCCTTGTACAAACGAGCACTCTCATAAGCACCAAATCTGAACTCATCGAGCTCATTTAGCTGCTGTAGCCTCAATTCTCCACTCAACTGCGGATCTAAGTTTAAAGATTTAATCGCCCACCATGCCTTGTGTTCCAGCTCCACAGGTAGGTGACAGGACTTGCCATATACTAGCCTATAGGGGCTGGCCCCGATCGGCGTCTTGTATGCTGTTCGGTAGGCCCATAGCGTATCCTTCAATTTAGCACTCCAATCCTTTCTAGAAGTTGACACAACTTTTTCCAGGATAGTTTTAAGCTTCCGATTGGACACCTCCACCTGTCCATTAGTCTGTGGATGATAAGCGAGGCATGTACGGTGGTTCACACCATATTTCAGCAACAAATCATCTAGCCTTCGCTCATGGAAATGCGATCCACCATCACTAATCACAGCTCTAGGAACACCGAATCGTGGAAAAATGATTGACTTGAAAAGCTTAATCACTGTTTTCGCATCGCATTTTGGAGAGGCAATGGCCTCAACCCACTTAGAAACATAGTCGACGGCTACAAGAATATACTCATTTCCATGTGATGAAGGAAATGGACCTTGGTAATCAATTCCCCACACGTCGAATATCTCAACCTCTAGGATCCCAGTTTGAGGCATCTCATGCCTCCTCGAAATATTACCCGTCCTCTGACAACGATCACATGAAAGGACAAAATCGCGACAATCCTTGAAAAGTGTTGGCCAATAAAACCCGCACTGATTAACTCGAGCCATAGTACGTGATGGACCATGATGTCCGGCATATGGTGAGGCATGACACTCTCTCAAGATAGCTTGAACTTCCCATTGAGGAATACATCTCCAAAAAAGTCCATCTGCACATTCCCTAAATAGGTAGGGATCATCCCAAAAATAGCGTCGTACGTCCGACAAGAACTTTTTCTTCTGCTGATAGGTCATATCCGGAGGCAGCTGCTTACCCACCAAATAATTTGCGTAATCTGCATACCATGGCTCACCAGTAGTATCTCGAACAGCCATCAGAGAGTCATCAGGGAAGCTGTCGTCGATCGGCAGGCCATCTTGTCGATCAGCGACAGGCTGAATTCTGGACAAATGGTCAGCAACTACGTTTTCAGCTCCCTTCTTGTCTTTGATTTCCAAATCAAACTCTTGCAGCAGTAAAATCCAACGGATCAGCCTTGGCTTAGCTTCATTCTTTGCTAACAAGTACTTCAAGGCTGCATGGTCCGTGTAAGCTATCACCTTGGAACGAAGCAAATAGGTCCGAAACTTTTCCAAGGCATAAACAATGGCAAGGAGCTCCTTCTCCGTGGTGGCATAGTTTCTTTGGGCATTGTCTAGGGTCTTGCTTGCATAGTATATCGCGTGAAGTGCCTTATCCTTTCTTTGCCCAAGCACATCTCCCAATGCAAAGTCGCTGGCGTCACACATTATCTCGAATGGCATGGACCAGTCTGGTGGTTGGATAATAGGACCTGAGATCAACGCTTCACGGATCCTGTTAAAAGCATCAAGACAAGCATCAGTGAAATCAAAAATAGCATCTTTAAGGAGCAATTGGGTTAGTGGTTTAACAATCTTGGAAAAATCTTTAATAAAGCGTCTATAAAAACCAGCATGACCCAAAAAACTCCTAACTCCCTTCACATTCACGGGAGGTGGAAGTTGTTCTATGACCTGTACTTTAGCTTTATCTACTTCAATTCCCCGTTCAGAGACAACATGTCCCAAAACCACTCCCTCGTTAACCATGAAATGACACTTCTCCCAGTTCAAGACAAGATTAACATCGACACATCGTTTCAAAACTTGCTCTAAATTAACCAGACAATCATCAAAACTAGCACCATGCACACTAAAGTCATCCATAAACACTTCCATAGTCTTTTCAATATAATCCGAAAAAATACTCATCATACAACGTTGGAAGGTCGCAGGGGCATTACATAAACCAAACGGCATACGCCGATAGGCGAAGGTGCCAAAGGGGCAGGTGAAAGTAGTCTTTTCCTGGTCACTTGGGTGAATCGGGATTTGGAAAAATCCAGAATACCCGTCTAAGTAACAGAAATACTTGTGAGACGCAAGCCTCTCTAACATCTGGTCAATGAAGGGCAAAGGGAAATGGTCTTTGAGGGTGACAGTGTTCAGTCTACGGTAATCAATGCACATACGCCAACCCGTGATAATCCTAGTGGGGATCAATTCATTCTTATCATTTTTAACGACAGTGGTCCCGCCCTTTTTAGGGACAACATGGACATGACTGACCCACTTAGAATCTGAAATCGGGTAGATAATCCTGGCATCAAGTAATTTTAAGACCTCCTTTTTGACAACTTCATGCATGTTAGGACTTAATCGACGCTGACTCTGAACACATGGTCTATGACCCTCCTCCAAATTAATACGATGCATACAAAAATCAGGGCTAATCCCCTTCAAATCATCCAAGCGATATCCAAGTGCAGTTCTGTTACGACGCAAAACAATTAATAATGATTTTAACTGTTCATCACTCAATTTAGCACTGACAATCACAGGATTCAATTCAGAATCATCTAAGTATGCATATTTCAAATGAGAGGGAAGGGGCTTAAGCTCAGGTTTAACTGTTTCAGCTACGTAAGCTGAGAAATCAAGGCATAGAGCTTCTCCACTACTAGTAGCTCCAAAATCTCCATCGGCATGGGTCTCCGTAGATCGGCATAAGGTAAGTTCGATCGGCAGGCCTTCTGTGTCACAGCTTGGTACTGCTTCATGTCCTCTCCATCAGCTGGGATCTCAAGACTGATTCCTGTATCAAAGAAGCCTGTTTTTCCTGCACATGGCTCAACACCCATCAAAGCATCAAGGGTATCGACCTCTAAGGCTGTGGTCCAAGCTTCCACAATGGCCTCATCCACAATATCAATAACAAAAACAGTTTCCTCGATCATTGGACTTCTCATAGACAAAGGCATGTTAAAAGTTACTGTCTCCTCCCCAATTTCTAGGGTCAAACGTCCCTTCCTAAGGTCAATAATGGCTCCTGCTGTGCGCAGGAATGGTCTACCTAGGATGATGGGGATGTGTGCATCCTCAGCTATGTCTAACACGATGAAGTCTACTGGTATGAAGTGTTTCCCTACCTTCACGGATACGTCCTCTAAGATTCCTAAGGGTCTCCTTATACTTCTATCAACCATCTGAAGGGTTATGTTTGTCATCTTGAGGTCTCCCATGTTCAGTTTTTGACAAATCGAGAAGGGAATAACACTAACACTAGCCCCCAGGTTGCATAGGGCTTTCTCGATAACTAGGGTCCCAATGGTGCATGGGATAGAAAAACTCCCAGGGTCTTGTTGTTTAGGGGGGCTGTTTTCTAAGACTGCACTACATTGTTCTGTAAAAGCAATAGTTTCATGGTCATCAAAGTTACGTTTTCGATTCAAAATGTCCTTCATGAATTTAGCATAAGATGGAACTTGTTGCATTAATTCAGTAAAATTAATTCAGTAAAAGGGACAGTTACCTGCAAGTTTTTCACGACTTCCATGAACTTGGCGAACTGCTTCTCAACTTTATGACTTTTCAATCGATTGGGGAATGGCAGCTGTATAGCAATTGGTGGGTGTGCAGCTTTCTGTTTTGCCTTGTCATCTTTATCAGTAACAGATGCATAACTAGACTCTTGTCTATCGGCATCTCCTTCTGCCGATCGGCACTTCTGTAGTAACACTGAAGTCTTAGCAAACTGAGCCTCCTTTTCAGCTCTAGGAGCATCAGGAAGTGCAGGCTTAGCACCATAAAGCTCATCTTCATTGGTAATGTCCTCGACCTCATAGTGCGTGGTAGGGATTTCAGGACCCTTGTAGCTTGTTCCACTTCGCAATTGGATTGCGAGAGCTTGATGAAGGTTGTCATGAGGCTGTGGAGGGAGGTGCCCCGGCTGCCTTTGTGCTTGTGAAGTTGCCAGTTGGGCTAACTGAATCTCCAAATTCTTGATGGCGCTAGACTTTTCTTGGTCACTTTTAGCCACTTGAGCCACTTGAGCAATAAGGTGCTCTTGGCTTTTCAGAACCCCTTGCAACATGCTTCGTAGATCATTCATGTCGGTAAAAGTGGGTGACTTGTAAGGTTGCGGTGACGATGTGGATGCAGCCTTGTTTGGATGTTGATATGGTGGTGGAGTAATCGCAGCAACTGGTGGTCTAGGCGGAGTGTATTGCTGCGCATAAGGCTTGTAAGACTGATTGAAATGGTTGTAGGCATTCTGTCTATAGGTCTGGAATGCTGCAACTTGTTCTTCAGTACTTGGACATCCATAAGACAAGTGTCCGTAGTTCCCACAGCTTTCACACAAAGAAAGCGGATGTTGTTGCAACGCGCCGATCGGCAATGGTGGTATGGTGATCGACGGACTTGGTGGTTGGACCTTCAAACTGGCCAATTGTGCCTTAAGGTCCTCAATTTGCGAATTCACACTTTGCTGGAAGTGAGCTTCTTCTCCTATGGCTCCTACCGTGGTGTAGGAAGGCTGAGAATACTGAACGCTGTGGCTTGCCATAGCTTCAATAGTGTTTCTGGCCTCTGCCACTTCAATAGTGTCAAATCGACCATTGGATGCAGAGTCCAATATCCTTCTAGAATCCGGCGTGAGTGAGTTGTAGAAGGTCATAACTATAAATCCCGGAGTGAACCCGTGATGCGGGCACTGCTTCTCAAGAGCCTTGAATCTCTCCCATGCATCATAGAGAGTCTCGTTAAATCGCTGCCTGAATCCGGTGATCTGCATCCTCAAATGGGCAGTACGTTCGGCAGGGAAGAACTTCCTATAGAATGCTAGCACAAGAGTGTCCCACTGGCTACTGGATGCTTCTGGTAAGGTCTCTAGCCAAGATGAGGCCTTGTCTTTTAACGAATGCGGAAATAACATCCTCTTGAGTTCGTCCTGCATCACCTCCTCATGAGTTATCAACTGGCATAAATCACAGAACTTGTTGATATGACGCGCGGGATCTTCGGTTGGGCTGCCACCGAATTGTTCCTTGCGGATTAGGTTGTAAAACCCAGATTCAACCTTAAAGTTCGTGGCAGTAAGGGATTGCTTCAAAGTTCCAGTGGGAACTTGAGCGGCAGAAGGTAAACCATCCTCTGATAGTCTAGGCATGGTTCTGTGGATCGGCAAAGGTGGTCTGGTGATCGGCGGACTGGGCTCAGAATCAGTATCACTGACTACAGGTGACTGGTAAACTAGCCTTCGTCTCCTGCGAAGAGTTCTCTCTGGTTCTGGATCGAAATTTCCCAATGGAACAGAGTTACTCCTGCGCATAAATCACTTAAACCAACAAAACAGATCAGTAATAAAGGCAGGTCGATCGACAAAAGTGACTGTCGATCGACAAAGGTAGTAGAATTAAATTAAAACCCTAAATTTGATTAAAATTGTTGCCTCCCCGGCAACGGCGCCAATTTGATGAACGATTTTATGTCGCGCTAAAACTCTTATCTGATAATATTTATAACTCCAACTAAACTAACTACAAATAGCTAGTGGCAAGTCAGGGATCGAATTCACGGGGAGGTAGTCTAATTCAATTTGATCTAAGGTCGTAATTCTAAATCTACTAAGGTCGTCGTTTTTAAGGATTGAGTTAGAAGTGAATAAAAGAAACAAGATAAAGGCAAGAAAGCTAACTAAAAGTATATGTAAATAGGCGAAGGAGATCAATATAAGAGAGTCTAGGGCCGGACGGGACAGTTCTCAACTATAAGGAATAGGGGTCGCCAAGGTCATAGAAATAGTCTCGGGTAGGAAAATAGGGTACTTGGTCGGCCTGCCTATTTAAATACCTTTTATGGTTTAGTCGTCTTTACCAAGATTACTGGATCGGTCTCAAATGGTTGCCACGCTAACGTCAACTAGATGTGGCCACAAATAATTTAACGTAATGAAATAAACCAGAGAAATCAATATGACGATTTAATTGACTAAACTAATTCCCTTAAGTATCGATTACGTCCTTAGCCCTAGAATGAGTTTAGCTATGCATGGCTCTAACTAGATCTAAAAATACGAGGGGAAAGGATTCAGAATTCATAATGCAATAATAAAAATTAAGCAGGAGGGAAATAACCAGACTTACGAAATAAAACTTAAAAATCGATTTGATAGGGAGTTCTGGTCGATCGGCAGAGAGAAGATCCGATCGACGATGTCTGAATTACAACTGAAAATAACTTGAAAGCCTTCTAAAACCAGAATCAAACTAATAGCCACGAGTTTTTGAGAAGTTTAAAGGAAATAAATGAACAATTGCTTCCAATCAGTGACAAGGGATTGTTTGCAATACAATCTGATACCCCCAGGGTTTGCCTTCGTCCTCCTTTTAACCTTGAATTAGGGTTTCGCCTCTCAGAAATGAATCTTGGGCTTGTACATTAGTTGGGCCTGAGTTGAGCTCATCTTTGGATAATAAGACGTATTCACCGATCAGTATAGCTTTTGGTCGATCGGGTTAGTTGAGATGAGCTCTGTTTTCGAGGGAAGCGATCGACATAAGTTTCTGTCGATCGGCATCAGGCCCATTAAGCTCAATTTGTCTTGGTCGATCGATGGCTTGTGTTTGATCATGTAGGGATTCTGACTTCATTCCTTATAAATTCTGCTGTCGTCTGTGTGCGATGCGAAGTTCGGTCCTCATCCTAAATCCTCCAAAGTAAGCATAAATGGCTTCGTTCCTGCATAAATGACAGCAAGAACACCAAGAGTAGCAAATGAGGGAAAACTATGATAGAATAGCTCAAAGGAGCTCAAATACGAACATATAATGGAGGCAAATACAGGCTAAGCATGCATATAAAATGCATGCATCAGCACCATACAAATAGTGTCTCCAAATATTCAGTGCAAATACCACCGCACCCAACTCAAGATCATGAGTACGGTAATTCTCCTCATAAGACTTCAGCTGTCTCGACGCATAAGCAATGACCTTCTCATTCTGCATCAACACACACCCCAACCCACACTTCGATGTATCCGTATACACCTCAAAATTGTCGCTCCCCTCAGGTAATGCCAAAACATGAGCTGTGGTCAAACGCTACTTTATGGTTTGGAACGCCGTATCACAAGTCTCATCCCAACAAAACCTGTTGTCCTTCCTCATCAACGCCGTCATAGGTCGAGCTAACTTCGAGAAGTCTTTCACGAACCTCCTATAATACCTAGCCAAACCCAGAATTCTTCTCACCTCAACCACATTCTTTGGTGCCTCCCAGTTAGACAACGCCTCAATCTTACTCAGATCCACCATTGCCCCTTTCTTCAAAATCACATGCCCCAAGAAAGTCACCTTCTCTAACCAGAATTCACATTTAGACAACTTGGCATACAACTGGTTATCCCTCAAGGTCTGCAGCACGATCCTTAGATGCGCTGCATGCTCCTTCTTAGTCTTAGAATAGACCAAGATGTCATCAATGAATACCACCACGAACATGTCCAAATATGGACTGAAGATCCGGTTCATAAGATCCATGAATACTGCTGGTGCATTAGTAAACCCGAGCGGCATCACCGCATACTCATAATGTCCATACCTCGAGCGAAACGTCGTCTTCGCAATGTCACTATCCTTTATTCACAGCTGATGATACCTTGATCTTAAATCTATCTTCGAAAACACCCCAGCTCCACTCAACTTGTCAAAGAAATTGTAAATCCTAGGTAATGGATACCTATTCTTCACCGTCACATGGTTCAGCTCTCTATAATCAATGCATAATCGTAAGCTACCATCCTTCTTCTTCAAACAACAGAACTGAAGCACCCCACGACGATACACTAGGTCTAATGTACCCCTTCTCTAGTAACTCATTCAGCTGTTTCTTCAACTACTCAAGCTCCTTCGATCCCATGCGATACGGGGCCTTAGAAATTGGTCCCGTACCCGGCTTCAGCTCCAAGCTAAAATCCACATCTCTCTTCGGAGGTAATCCCAGTATCTTATCCGGAAAAATATCCAGGAACTCACTCACCACTTTGATCTGGTCTGCTGTCGGCTCCTAAACTCTGGTGTCTCTCACATGAGATAAGATCATAGGGTAGCCCTTCCTCAGGTAGATCTTCAATGTGATAACCGCTATCAGCTTCACCTTAGGCTTCACCACGAACCCTCGGTACGACACCCCAACTCCCTTTGGACCCCTTAAGGACACCTTCTTTTGATTTTCAATCAATATTACCTTTATATCTACCCAACCAGTCCATCCCGAAAATGACCTCAAATCCATCTAACGGGAGTTCAAACAAATCAACAGGAAAGTCTACTTCCCCCACGACCACAGACAGCCCTATAAACAACTTATTACATGATACAGACTCCCCAGAACGTATAAATACCTCATCATTTACGGACTCGCTACCACCCAATCCTAACAATACAATATGACTCTTTGAAATGAAAGAATGAGTTGCTCCCGAATAGAATAATACAAAAGAAGGAAAATTATTAACAAGGATAGTACCGGTAACAACCTACGCGTCCGCCTCTGCCGCTTGCTTCTCCATCATAAACAGTTTACCACTGTTCTTCTGACCGCTCCCTTGCACTGTGCTTGCAGATGCCACAGTCTTCGAAGTCGAGCTCTAGTTCTCCCCATTGTTATTGTCATTGTTCTGCCTCTGATAACCACTGACGGTCTCACTCTGTTTCCCCTGCCGGTTCCACGAACCTGCAGGCCAATTAATAGCCATGCTCTAAGAATAACTCCTCTAATATGAGGGTTGGTAACCCCCACTTTCACCCCCGGATGGACACTCGAATCTCTTGTGGCCCATACCGCCACAACTAAAGCACTTCATCTCAGAAGTCTCACTAGCAGCTCTACCATCATTTCCTCCAGACTGCTGTCCTTCATGGTAGCCACCCCTAACAGAATAGGATATGTCCTGCGAATAATTGCCCCTCTTGTAAGTAGAGTTGCCTCCACCTTTGCTTATTGCCTTTCTCTTGCCACCCTCCATCGCCTCTCTAGCCTCCTTCGTCATAACTGCCAATCTCTCAGCCTGTCCCGCCTTCTCATAGGCCTCCTTAAGATGAGAAGAAACCAACATTGGTAGCTTGTTCATGACCCTAAACACTAATCCCCTCAAGAACTTCTCAGCTAGGGACTTTTGACTCCATTGCATATCATCGGCATAGCTTGCGTACTCCGTGAACTTGTTGTAGTACTGATGAAGAGTGATTTATCGTCGATTCACACATCAAAGAAAAACCCAATATAAGTAGTATATTGGGGTCGAATCCACGAGGATGGAGAGGCCAACTACAAGTTTGATCACGACCTATTTTAGCCTAACAAGAGTTGAATGAGGTGATTAACTACGAATTTCTAAATGCAACAAATTGCTAAAATGACAAGGTTAAAAACAATTTAAGAAAAACTAAGGTAAAGGGTTCACCTTAGGGGGATCAATGGGTTAGTCAAGTAATTAGCAACTGGGTAATAAGGTTGAGTAGAATTAATTTCTAATGTCTCAACAATTAATAATCTTCAACAAAGCTATCGCATTTGTCTCAAATTACTCATATAAACACTAGTCTAATCATCTCTACCGCCGTCGCTTAATAGATAATCAAACAATACTCGATAAAGTGTGTAACTTTCGTTTATACAATTCATCGAACACCGAGTGTGCATATGGGTAATATTCTAATTATCACCACGAGTCTACTAATTACTCAACCAATTCTCCCACATAATCCTCCCTTAGGCTCCCCCTAAACCCTAGAGGGAGACTACTCACTCATGTTGAGGGAAAGTAAGCCATTAAACAATAAGAATAAGGAGATGAACATCATACTTTAGAAAGGAATAATTCTAACAATCAAATGACAAATAATTAAATTGAAATGAAATAAATTGCATAAAAAACTAAAAGATGAAGAATTTATACCAAAAATACTTGTATTAATGAAATAGGTAGAATGTCTTCACCCAAAATCATCAATACAAACCCAAGACTAGGATAGTTTTACTAAGAGAGACTAGATCTAGTTATTTGAATTGAGAAAATAAGCTTAATTAAGGAACGATTAAGAGAGTAATTAGTAAGTATTAGAGATTACAAATATTCTGGGGTTTTGTCCTAAGAGTTTATAAAAAGATGCTTACAAAAATTAGGGAGAGGGTATGTATAGATATCTCAAAATTAAGAAAGAAAATAGAAGGATAAAGTGGAAATGCGAGCTTGTGTTCCAGGCCGGGTGCCCGGCCGTCGGTTAAGGGACAAACCCAGAACACATCAGACTCTTCCTCTTTTTCTTCTCCAAAAAATATTCTAAGTATAGAAAAGAGGCTCCCAGCCGGGTGCCCGGCTGCCGACCCTCTGACAGGCCTGGAGCACATCAAGATCTTCGAACTTCTCCACTCTATTCTGTTGATGAGCAGGTCGGGTAGAGGGGTGCCGCCAGGTGCCCGACCGGCGCTACCTGACCTCTTCCTTCTCCTCTCCTTTTCCTTCTATGTGTGTGTGGTGTTCTGAGCCAGGTGGCCGGCCGCCGGTCGTTGGACCGGCCTGCGCCACCTGAGAGCTCTATCTTCATTTCTTCTTCTCATTTCCAAATCCCGACTCATGCAAGGCTTTTATGCTCCGATTTCTTCATTTCCGCCTTAATTCCTGCAAAATGTAATCGACATTCATAGCACGGGAAATCGGGAAGCAAAAATGCAATTAAAGGCACGCATATCCGTGTAAACGGACCAAAATAGGGACGAAAATGAGAGGAAAAATGTAACTAATTAAATGCTTATCGAAATTCCCTACACTTAAGACATACTAGTCCTCGAGTAAGTAAACAAGATTGGAGCCCCATATGTACCCTTCTTCAACACTACATCAATTGTAATGCTACGACCTAAACTACTAATAATATCCGATGGTAAGCAATTAACAGGCCTCCTCCGTCCCTTCAACTCACAACGAGATACTCATGAGGTAGAGTACCTCCTTGCAAGGCAAGTAGGGGCTTGCAGAAAGTTTTTGACACACCCCATAATAAAGCACAAATCAACACACATGATGCATCATGAAGAGTTAGACTGCTTTCCTCATCTAAGCGGGTTTTAGAAGTTAACACATAAGAGCTTTGGTGGAGGATGCCTACTCATAGTTTTACCGCTATGCCAAGCCTCTTAATCAAACCCAAAATGACCAACAAAACAATCACGATGCCTAGAAACGGATTCTAGGCGGGCAAAGGGGAAGTAATAGGCTTTACTCCCAAGATTTACAAGACTACACAAGATTCGGCTCAATAGAGCCTTCGACTCGACAAGGACACCAAGACCGACTCTTACAGTTTTCACTCGACACACAATGAAAGAACGAGCGATTTTTTGTACACAGTAACCAAAATCACTCTCATAGGTCGACTTGCGAGACATGCTCGTTATAAATGTGGTGCTTCCACCAACCTGTCCGTCTAAGAAATGATATATGATGCACAAATACGAGTCAAATAGATAGAGTTGTAATGGGGCTTAGGTAAAGGGTGAGAAATGGGGTTGGTGCAAGCACTGATTTTAGGAGATGTGGAGCTCGAAAGAGTACAAAGTCACATCCTAACCAAACCACCAATACTACCCCCAAAAAGAACGGCAAGGATCCTTCAAAATTTGGCCTTTGATTGCCAACAAAAACCTTCTCATGATTAATAATTCAAAACATGGATCCAAATGCAACTTATTCACACCTTTATTTCACCATACTAAATCTCTATTCTATTTTGTTTTCCATTATATTTTCCTCTTTTGTATTTGATTTTTTCATTCTTTCTCATTTTTTTTTCATTTTTTTGTTTTTGTTTTTGTGCTTTTCTATTTTCTTTTCAATTTCCAACTCCTAAAATACTTTATTAACAACATCTAAACTCCTCAAAATTTCCAACCAAACTAACTCAACAAACGCCTTCCAATCAATTAAGCCACCCAAATTCATCGATCAAAACAATCTACAGGACTTGCTACTCTTGGTGAGATGTTTTTGGGATGTAGATGTGTGATAGCCAAACAAAAGACAAGGCTAAGGCTCAAATTGGGTTACAAAAAAGGGAAATCGATGCGGGGGCATAATATATAGCTTATTCGGCTATGTGATCGAGGCTATTTATTTGAACAATTTGACTCAAAGCATTGCACATCAACATTTCTTTAACAAACCATGCCAAGAGCACCACACTTCAGCGTAAAAGATGTAACATGCCACGTAAGAAGCTACTCTTAATCCTATGCGGGACCGGTTTGATGGGGCGGTCACTTGAGGCTCTAACCTTACATTTTAGTAGCCAATGTCGGATTTGGTAGGGTCTAGGGCCCAAAATGGCCTCACGAGGTAGTCCATACTCGGTCATTAAGCTAGACTTTCGGGTTTTGCAAGCAAAACCTACTAACAAGTGACGTAAGTGAGGCACAAGCTGTCAAAAGAGGGTTGGCAAGGGGGTTCAACATTAATATCATTGTCAACATGACTCCTCCATCTAGGCCCCAAGACTCTATTTACAAAAAATTGCAAATGCATGCGTGCTCTAAACATGTATGTACAATCTATGTGAAATGAAAATGAACGTATTATATACAAGTTCTACACTAAATGAAAGTTAATACTAATCCTAGCAACATGACTCCTCCATCCGGCTCCCAAAGGGAGCACCTAAGCATAGAATCCTGTTCTCCTTCTACACTATATATACAAGAAAAAGAGAAAGGGTTAGAGTAGATATCACCTAGCGCGTCTTCTCTAATGCTCCATATGAGTTGCCTATCAAAAGAGTTAGTATAAAACAAATATATACAAACTAATCTAAACATATTTTTTGGAAAATTTTCAAATTTTCAAATTTTTCGATTTTTAGGCATTTTTCGATTTTTTCAAATATGAACGATATATACAAAAGAAATGAAACCCTCCCCACACTTAAGTCTTACTCGTCCCCGAGTAAGTGACTTAATTATGAAAAGGGGGCCAAATGGAAAAAGAAAACATGTTTTTGGCATTTTTTTTTGTTTGGGAATTCCCTCCCCACACTTAAGTATTTACATGGTGTGAGGGGTGAAATAAAAACAAATAACATATTTTTGGTATTTTTGGAAAGTTTTCTATTTTTTTTGTTTTTTCGAATAAAATGCAAATGCATGATTCTAGACTAAATGCTCAAAACAAATACAATGCAAACTACACTATATGGATGCAAGACATAACATGTAACGATATTTTACAAAATTAAATTCTAATGCAAGCCTTAATGAATGAAACTAAATGGACAACTAATCTAGAATATATTACAAGTATCTAAATGCATACAAAAACATAAACATGATGAAGATTTGGATTTAAAGGGATCATACTCATGGTTGTCCTTGGTACCCCGTCACATAGGGGAACCCACTAAGATCGGTGGGTGTAGAATCAATTTGGCCGCTCCTGGCCGCCGCATAAGACTCATCTACACACCGGCTCCCAAACCCGAGCTGGTACCATCCAAGATCTCAAACCTAGGCCCTATCCTATCGAATCAATCGGCATTTTGGGCCGCCGTCTCGGGATCCACCTCCTCATCATCAACGACCGGTTGAGCAAAGACCGGCGAAGAGTAGTAATCATGATGGACATTAAATTCCCCAAACACCCTCGAGCTCTGATCATACCCACCCTCGGGCCACATGAAATAAGATGGATGCGGGCATGTGGGCTCCCTATACCTCTACCTACACCAATTATCATAGGAAGGGTATTGGCCAAGTGCCAAGTCATAGTTCATCCGATCCATCTTTTGGGATAAGATCGCTCTCTCCCTAGCCTCCTCCTCTCTCTCCTTAGCCGCCGTCTCTCTCTTCTTAAGTTCTTAGCCGCCGTCTCGGAGGCCAAAGTCATATTGGCCATGAATTTAATCAAGGTCGGATCTAAAGGTGGCCATGAATTTAATCAAGGTCTCGGGTTGGGAAGAATGACGCCAAGGACGCCATTGTTGCATGGGTGGTTGATGATGAATAAAAAAAGGGTTCACATAAGGCAAGGAGGTAGGAGTTGGGCCTTGTTGTTCTGCCTATAAGTGGTGACATGAATAGTCGGGTCTCGCCTAAAAGTTGTGACGGGAGCTAATGGTTCTTGAGGGTCTTCAAGTGGTTCTTGAGGGTCCTCTTCCTCTAAGGGGAGGAGACAATGCTTACAATCGGGTACAACCCTCATAGCCTCACTGTTTGGGAGGGGAATTGAGTTGCTCCTTCGAACCTGCCAATAGAATTCCCCGTCCTCGGGGCGACTCACGATCCACTCAAGTTTTTGCCTTAAGTAATCTTCCGTCAATAAAGATTTCCCTTTCAAAAACTTCAAATTCCTCTCATCAAAAGCACTCTTGCAAAGCGCATTGACAATTTTTGTGACAATTCCCCCGATGTGAATCCCGGTTGGGCTAAACGGATCGTTTGTCAATTTTTGGAAATGAAGAGCGACGTGATGACCAATGTTCACCCTAAACTTATTCGGCTTTTGAAACAAGTAAGCCACCAAAATTAAAAGCTCATCGGACCGGAAGTTATGGCATTCTTCCCGTCCAAACAAAGTCTACCCCATGAATCTATGCCAAATTCGAATTAGGGCATTGTGGCAGGCATTAGCCGGTTTCTTAGCCCCTTTCTCAAATTCCATCCCCGAAATAGCGGTCCACTCATCATTCAAATTAAAATCATCCGGGACCTTGTAAGTCTTGTGAAATTTGACACCCAAAATCTTACAAAATTTCTCCAAGGGGACGGTAAAATCAACATTAAGGAGGCGAAAACTAATTGACTTGACCATGCCCCAATTACGGTCCTTTTCATGACTAAATGAGCTCAAAAATTCCCATGTGAGACGGGGATAAGTGCAAAAATGTTGCCCATAAAGCTCTCCCATACATAAACCCTTGAAGAGTTCTAGGGTCACGGTATCAAGGCCGAAGTTTCTCATAGAATTTATACAAATAAATCGGGAATGGGGTAGTTTTCGGCGTTTAAAGCATTGGAACTTACCTCTAGCAACCTCACTAGTGAAGACAACATCCGGAAAATCTTCATCCGGACCCATTCCTTCAATTATTTGTTGAAGTCTTGCCTTTAATTCCGCCTCAAGTTGAGCCTTAGTCCTCTTCTTAGGTGGTTGTTGAGCCATGGTGAATTTGAGCAAAAATCAATCCAAATTGGGGGTTTTGATTTGGGGGAAGATTTTGTGGAGTTAGATGGGTTTTTAGTGAGGTTTAATGGAGATGGAGTGGATTCTGTGGTGATTTTGGGGAAGTTTTTGTGGAGTTATAAGAAGGAGAGAAGAAGAAAATTAAAAGAAGGATGAAGAATGAAGAATGAAGGAAGCCGACGCGGGTATAAACTCCCTGCTGTGTTCTGGGCCGGTTGGGGCACCGGCCGCCGGGTGCCCGGCCTGGAACACATGACAAATTTTTCTGTTATTCGAATTTTTCCTCTTTGATGTGCTCTGGGCCGGTCGGGGCACCGGCCGCCGGGTGCTCGGCCTGGAGCACAAGACAAATTTTTCTATACTTTGAATTTTTCAATACTGATGTACTCTGGGCCGGTCGGGGCACCAGCCGCTGGGTACCCGGCCTGGAGCACCTGCTCTTCCCTTCTTCTCCTTTCTTTTCACTAGAAAATTTTCCCAAGTCACCCAACAATTACGACTCAATCAATATTTTCCAACGAGACGGTTTCAAGCCAAACCCGACTACAATTCATCCAATACCACCAAGAAAACAAAATTCTTCCAAGGAGCTTGCTACCCAAGTATGCAATCCTAAATCCTCACAACTACTCCTAAAATGCATGCTATATACAAAAATTTGTGGTTATTGAGGAACTCCACCAAACCTATCAAAGTAAATGAGATTACAAACAAGACTCTTCCCCGGGGAAAGGATCCCCAAGAAAGAGTATTTCAACAGTGCCTTTAACATCTCCATCATAATACCGCTTAAATCGATGACCATTCACCTTGAAGTTGCCACCCTCTTCACTCCAAAGCTCAAACGCGCCATGAGGCGATATATCAATAACCTTAAAAGGCCCCGACCATCTAGACCTTAGCTTGCCCGGAAATAATTTAACCTTTGAATTGTAAAGGAGGACTTGATCGCCAACGCTTATGTCTCTCTTCACCAACTTGGCGTCATGCCATTTCTTCGTTTGATCTTTATACACCTTTGAACTTTCATAGGCATCAAGCCTCAACTCCTCAAGCTCACTCATTTGAAGGAAACGCCTCTCTCCGGCCATGCCAATGTCAAAATTTATCTCTTTCAAAGCCCACCGCACCTTATGCTCCAACTCAATCGACAAATGACAAGCTTGTAAGGAGTTGTTCCAAGAGGAGTTTTGAAGGCGGTTCTAAGAGCCCATAACACATTGGGGAGCTTTTGGGACCAATCTTTTCGATTTTTGCTTGTAACCTTCTCCAAGACGGCTTTAATTTGACGGTTCGAAACCCCCACTTGCCCACTTGTTTGAGGGTGGTAGGCAAGGTCGGTCTTGTGGGTGACACCATGAGAGGAGAGCAAAGTCTTGAAGGTACTCTTCCTAAAGTGTGAACCCCCATCACTAATAACCACTCTCGGGGTCCCAAATCTTGGAAAAATGGTATTCTTGAAGAGCTTAATAACAACTTTTGCATCGTTTGTTGGGGTACCCACGGCCTCAATCCACTTGGACACATAGTCCACCGCAACTAGAATGTACTCATTCCCACAAGAGTTAGGGAATGATCCCATGAAGTCAATTCTCCAACAATCAAAGAGCTCAATTTCAAGAATATTGTTGAGGGGCATCTCGTGTCTTTGCCCAATGTTCCCCGTCCTTTGACATCTATCGCATGATTTGACACAATAATGGATATCTTTAAACATCAATGGCCAAAAGAAACCACCTCGTAACACCTTTGTAATAGTTCGTGACGTACCAAGGTGGCCACCATAGGCCGAATCGTGAATCCTATCCACTATCTCCAATCCTTTTTCCCTCGGAACACACCTCCTAAACATGCCATCACCACACTTACGGAAAAGATGTGGGTCATTCCAAAAGTAACGTTTTGAATCATGCTTCAATTTCCTCCTAGCTCTAGCGTCTAGCTCCTCCGGAATGAACCCACTCATAATAAAATTCCTCAAGTCCGCAAACCATGGTGATTTTCCACTAATCATCATCAAGCTATCTTCTCTTAGCCACTCATTAATTTGGCCACTCTCATATTTCAACACATTATCTTTGATAGTCAACCTAGATAAGTGGTCGGCAACAACATTTTTCGCACCCGCCTTGTCTCTAATCTCCAATTCAAACTCTTGAAGTAATAGGACCCACCTCAAGAGTGTTGGTTTTGTATGTTTCTTCACCATTAATTGCCTCAAGGCGGTGTGATCCGAGTACACCATTGAACAAAAAACGTATTGCCAAAGCCTTTCCACGGCATGCACAATAGCCAATATTTCTTTCTCCGTTGTAGAGTAATTGAATTGAGTTTGATCTAGGGTCTTGCTAGTGTAGTAGATGACATAGTGCTTCTTGTCCACCACTTGCCCAAGCACCGCCCCGACCGCATAATCGGAGGCGTCACACATTACTTAAAAGGGAAGGCTCCAATCCAGTGAGCGGATTATGGGAGCCATCACAAGGGCCTCTTTCAACCTACGAAAAGCACTCAAGCAAGAATCATCAAATACAAATGGGATGTCCTTGAGAAGAAGGGAAGTCAAAGGCTTGGTGATTTTGGAGAAATCTTTGATGAAACGTCAGTAGAAGCCCGCATGGCCTAGAAAGCTCCTCACTCCGTTCACATTTGTAGGGGGTGACAAGTTCTCTATCACCGAAATCTTAGCCTTATCAACTTCTATTCCTCTCTTAGACACGACGCGACCAAGCACAACCCCATCCTCCACCATGAAGTGGCATTTTTCCCAATTTAGGACAAGGTTGTGCTCCTCACACCTTTTCAAGACATTTGACAAGTTCAATAATCCAAGATCAAACGAGTTTCCATAGACACTAAAATCGTCCATACTTTTCTCAAGAAAATCGGCGAAAATTGTCGTCATGCATCGTTGAAACGTCCCCGGAGCATTACAAAGCCCAAAGGGCATCCTCTTATAAGCATACACTCCAATGGGGCAAGTGAAGGTGGTTTTTTCTTGGTCTTCCGGGTGTATGGATATTTGGAAAAACCCGGAATAACCATCAAGAAATGAGTAGTAGGAATGCCCGACTAGTCTTTCGAGCATTTGGTTTATGAAGGGAATAGGGTAGTGGTCTTTGAGGGTGGCGACATTTAATTTGCGATAATAGATTCACATCCGCCACCCGGTCACGGGCCTAGAAGCGAGGAGAGTCCCATCCTCTTGTTCCACGTAGTCAACCCTCATTTCTTGGGTACTACATGCACGGGACTCACCCACGAACTATCGGTGATTTGGTAAATAATGTCGGCCTCAAGAAACTTCATGACCTCGGTTTTCACTACCTCCACCATCTTGGGGTTCAACCTACGTAGCCCATCCACTTTTGGCTTACTAGCCTCCTCCAAGACTATTTGATGCATGCAAAGATTAGGACTTATGCCTTTGATATCGTCAATGCTATGTCCAAGTGAGCCCATATGAGCTTTCAAGACTTTGAATAGTTTAAATTCTTGGTGCTCACTCAAATTAGAATTGATAATAACGAGATAAGTCTATCTCTCACTTAGAAAGGAGTACTTAAGTGAGGGAAGTAGGGAATTGAGTTGTACCTTTGGAGGGAGAAGGCCCTCCACCTTCTTCAAAAGCTCATCATCTACCTCATGGTCTTCTCTCATTTCCTCATCATGGAGTGCCACTTGTAGAGTCTCTTCTTCATGTTTCTCTTCTTCATGTACCTTTGCAACCACTTCTTCAATGGCTTCTGATGCGAGCCGTTATACACCAAAAATAAAAGCCTAAGTCTACTAACTAAGGAAGATAGCGGAAGTAGGGTCGATCTCCACAGGGATGAAATTAACTAACTGTAATCTAAGTCTGTCAGTCACAGTCTGGGGTTTTGATTTGGTTTTAAACTAAACTAAATAAGATTTAAAGGAAAGGAAATAAAGGTAGAGATTAACACGAAATAAACTAGATAAAGGGAAATATGCTAGGATTCGGTCTACTGCAATATCGGCATCTACGGGTCAACTAAGTCAGTCAATCTATCAATGAGAAGGGCAATGGTTTTCTCCTCTCGGTCTCAAACCACCCTAGGGATTTTCCTAATTAACTCTCGCTCTCTTAGGAGTCACCTATCAATTCTAAGCAAGCCTTTCCCTTCCAATCTCTCGATACAGGCCGGGGTTTACTACCTAGCTAGTCTTCTGCGTGCACTCATTCGACTAACCTCAATTATACTGCTTAGATTGATTCTCACATTCAAGACTAACCAAAATATTTTATCCTATCATGCCTTTACTACAGTTTTCCTCATCCTAACATACAAGGGAATTAGCTACTCATACTATTAATGATGCTAGCAATAAAGACGATTGAATATATGATATTAGCCATGATATAATCGTAATTAACAAGCATAACGAAACAATATCGCAGCAATTAAGACTAAAACAAAGGTTAAGAATAAAGGAGAGAAAAGAGTTTACAATCTTAGCAAATCCGGCGTAAAGAACAAATCCACGTCGATAATAAACCCGAATGTAAACTTAAAGAATAAGAAAGTTCAGAAACTAATGTTGAATGATTAGTGTCTGCTAAGTAGTTTATAATAATCAATAATCCCCCTAATGACGAAAATAAGAGTCTTATATAATGCATAACACGACTTTTAACCTAATTAATCTATGGACTCAAGGCCCGTAATAGATTTCACTCGATCGAGGGAAAATTCCCTTCGATCGAGGCTTTTATTCGAGAATATCGGTCGATCGAGGACTTCAACCTCTCGATCGACCAACTCTTCAACAGCTACCCCTCGATCGATCAGATGACAGCTCGATCGAGGTCTTCCTCACTTTAACTCTCCTCGACCGACCAAATATATAGTCGATCGATGTCTTCTGGCCTAGCATGTAGTGTTGGTCGTGGCTTGGACTTGTTTGTGAGCGGTTTCACGCTTCCCCATGCAAGAGCTTCTGTTCCGTTCCTTCCATTCTCCTAAATGCATGCAAAGTGGACTGTTTTGGCTCGGTTTCCGCTACTACGCAGCTTGTACCTACAAAATGGTAATGAAAGTACAAAGTAGCCAAATAGGGGGATATAGTGACATAATATCACCTAAATGACATAGAAATGCGTGCATAAACGGACTAAAAAGTCTATATAAAATACACGCATCAAACTTCCCCAAACCAAACCTTTGCTTGTCCTGAAGCAACCTAAATGCAGATATATGGAACTAAATGAACCTAGGGGAATGGAGTAAGTTTCAGAGCTAGCTACAAGTCAATGCTAAACCGTTTAATGCACTCATTCAATCGCTACAAAGCTTAATACGAAAGTGAACGAATTTATACAATCTTGGGAATAATTTAGACTTTCGACCCTGCAAGACTCAACCAAATTCGGACTCTCACGGGTCACTCTTCTCTCAACAAGCACATGGTAAGTAAATATGTATAAGAAAGAGAGAAGAAAATATAGTCACTCACCTAGACTACAACCGACACAACATGCATTGCTAACTAATTTGAAAGATTATTCAAGCACCGTACACACGCGTAACCACCGTTCAAGGACTATCACGTGTCAAACATTTGCAAAATTATGGATATGTGAGGCTAATTGGTAAGAAGGGGCAAAACAATTAATGGAAATGTGAGGGTAAATAGCCAAGCTAGTTCCTAACAAGACCGTAATAGAACTCGTCCCATTCTTCCAACTATCAAAAACTAAGCTCGATGCCTTAACATCTCTAGGCAAATGCAACACAAATCCCATGAGACACCTCGATAAATAATAAAAGGCATAGGAGGTGTAAATAATAAAAACTTCAACCAATTATTTGTTTCTCAATATATTTTTTCATTTTTCATTTTCTTTCTTTTTTTTCCTTCTTTTTCTTGGCTGATCGAGAGAAAAACCCCTCGATCGAGTGAAATAAGTCACTCGATCAAGGCAACATACTACAACATCTGCTCGATTGAACTAAAAGCTGCTCGATCGAGGTACTATTCATCACTTCTCTTCTTTTTCTCGCAAATACCCACTCCAATCAATGAAAACGAGTCAAGAACTGACACAACGGTAAAATATACCTCGACTACTAAACTAGCTCGGCGAAGATAGGCTCAGTTTAGAATGTAGTTAAGGGCAACATGCAGATATGGCTTTATGTGGAGTTAATGGGGTAAAATGAAGAAAAGGGAGATGCAAATATTCTCAAAACACGTAATACCGACCACAAACCCAATGCGTGCAGGCAATAAGAAATCAAAGTTCTTATACAAGCAAATGACACGAGATGTGGGGAGTAACTACTCTCATTCCTAGATGAACTGGTCATAAATGTCACCAGTTATAGGCTCTAAAACTCAGAATATATAAGTAATTTGCCAAAATGTTGAGTCAAGTCTAATAGTCAAATTTAAATTTCAAGACAAAATTCAATAGTTCACTACTTCGATTTTACTAAGTAAGTCAAGAATGGTGCAAGGAATAGCATAAGATAGACTTGTAGTGCAATTTCATCACGAACAAGACTCCAATCCGACTCAACTATATGCAAAAATAAACGTGATATTTTTGATTTTTTCAAATTTTTTCTAATTAACATGAATTGTAAACGTGAATGCAATACAGATGCAAATGCAGACGCAAAAGGAAGCAAAACACCTCCCCAAACCAAAACAGACAATGTCCTCATTGGCTACAGCACAACAGCATATAAGGGAAAGGGAAAAACAACCTAATTCATGTTCCTAAGGGATGAAATATATACAAAGAATGGAAAAAATAAATAGAAAAACTCACAAAACAACAGCTTCCCCAAACCAACATCAAACTGGGGAGCCAACATCACCTCCTCCTAGTAGTCTCCTCCGTCTCCACCCTATACGTCGGGTCCCTCTCCTACTCCTGAGCTAGCCTCCTAGCTGCCAACTCCGCGCGAATTGTAAACGTCTTATCCCTCTGTGCCGGCGTCTCGTCCTCTTCCTCTCCAGAAGAAGAGGAAAAAGAAGATGGTGAAGGATACCCACCCTCTGGGTATCTGTAGAACGAGGGGTGAGGCCATCCATCTGGAATAGGATGTCCTTTGCGGATATGGTCCTCATAGATAGGGAAAAAGGCCAAGGCCTGATCCCGTCGCATCTGTGCTATATCCCTGCGCATATCAAGTAGCAAAGCATCACGACGCCCTTGGTCCATGACCTCAGACGCCTCAAACAGGGGAGGACAAACAAAATTAGCCGGAAAACCCGACTCAGGAAGGGGAGTGATCAGGCCTGTCGCAAGCCCGAAACAAAGATAAATTACCCAGACTAGGCTAATAACAAATTAATGTAATTAGGGAAGTAGGGGTCGATCCTCAGGGAGATGGTGTTTCCTATGGATTGTGAATCGTCTCACAATTGAGTTTTATCTAATGATTTTCTGGGTTTTTGATTTGGTGATGTCTAAACTAATAAAGAACACAAATAAAAACAAAACAAACTGAAATGGAAACGATAAAGCAGATAATAAATTAACAATAATGAGAAGCATCTAGGAAAATAGGTTCACACATGTAGATTGACATATTAATGAAATTGAATTTAGGATATGCAAATAATTCATTGAGCGTTCGTAAGAATGGTGTGTTCATTACAATCATAGATCAGATGGTCTAGCAGGCTTTTAGTGCGATTTACTAGGTCTTAATCCACTATGTCACGCTTTGTCTATTCAATTCCTGTATATCTACCTTGGAAAAGAATTCCATACTAGTCAATGATTGTGATCAAGAATCGTCAACTATTGTTAAAGTCCAAACATGCATAGACACAATGTTTTAAAAGCACAATTTCCTTTATCCAATTATCATATTTTAATCAATCTAACATGGCTACCCTACACCCTAGAAAGGTGACTACTCACTCATGATTATGTTGGTATTAACAATGAAAGTTAAGGTAGACATATTTAGTTGAATTTGACAATAATTTAGACTCTCTATGTGGCGATAATAACGACGCTATATGACAATCTAAGAAATGAAACTATGATTATAACAACGTAAAAACGAATCTAAATGATACGAATGGAAAATAACAAACAAATGGAAAGCAATAAAGAATGATAAACAAAGGATAAATTAGGAATACCTAGGTGATGATCAACGATGAAAGCGATAACAATAACAGAAATCCCTCGCATAGAAATATCGTATCTTGAATTACAACTCTTGAACCCAACAAAGTAGATACAAAAGGTTGAAATTCTATTTGAACTAAGCTAATGTTTTGATATGAAATAGACGAAAGTAAACTAGAACAAAAGACAAAAATAGAAGAGAATCTAAACTAGAAAGACTAAAGCTAAAAAGAAATATAAGACAAGATTGTGTAAGAAAGTGTATGATGGATTATTTCATGGATGATGATATGAGGGGCTTGGCACATCTATTTATAGTATTAGGGTTTCGTGGAGAAGAGGTCGGGCGATAAATACATAGGTAAAAAATAGGATGAAGGAGCCGCAATGCACGAAGCAGCAGGAATACCCGATCGGGTACACCACTTACCCGATCGGGTAAGTCGTCTTCTGGAAGCTCTTGACTAACTCTTCAACTTCTTTCGCTTTGACTTGACTTACAACATCCCCCTTGACTCTACAATCGGGTTTGTTGCTTGGATATGATGTAAAGCGATGAATTCTCCCGTCTAATTGATTGGTCTTCCGACAACTAAGAAACCGTCTTTGCTTCTTCTCCCCCTTAAGTTAGTGAACCTTCTCGAAATGCCTTACACACGGTCAAGCTTGCATCTTCAAATCGTCGGGTTCTAGGCAAATGCTCGGAAATATAGAAAAAGGGCGTAGAAACGTCACTTTCCCTACAAAACAAGTTAGAACACAGGAATTCGCCTAGAAGACGATATTAGCTCATAAAATGGCTTAACAAAGCACAAATGACAAACAAAACCGAGCTAAAGTGGGGGTTAAAATCATACAAATATTCACTTATCAAACTCCCCCAAGCTAAACCTTTGCTTGTCCTCAAGCAAACATAACAAACAATACCAGGACAAGGGTTGCAAGCATTGGCTACTAAACCATCAAGAAACAAATCTCAATATAAAGCTTTGAAAACATAATGAATCATAACCCAAAAGCAACGTGGGCAAGAATGATACATAGACATGGTTGAGATTTACATAACGGCGTAGCACAAAGAATTTCACTACAGAATTTCGGCTCTTGCATGATCTTTTTGACAAATGGACTCTCACGGCACACTCGAACACTCAATGTATGTAAAAGGTGATTTCTTTATGTGTAAATGTTTGAGACACTCACCTATCTACGACTCATGAAAATGTGTCCGCAGTCTAATATGGTAAACAATTCAAAACACAAGTCAAAGATCACAATGCACATAGAAAAGAAGCCGAAAAAATATGAGAAGAAGGCTTTGGGAAATGGGTGAAAGGTGGACAAATAGTTATGGTCATGTGAAGGTTATAGTGAGCTAGCAACTGACCAATGATAAATGAATACCCAATCCAGACTTTCGATGAATTTCCACAAGACAAATGATGAAGCCAGAAGTAACAATTTGGCTTTTTCCACACGAAACACAAGAGTGAACTCCTTCTATATATTGACTTTTTTTAGGAGATACTCACAACTTCTTCTTTTATTACTTTTCTTTCTCTTTTTTTTTCTTTTTCGATTTTTCGATTCTTTTTTTTTCATTTTTTCTTTTCTGAACACAACTTCACTTCTTGAACTTTTCGTTTTCCCAATTCACTTTGACAGATAAGAGCAAATCTTCTCAAAAGAGCACCCACACACCATAGTCTAGCTACTAGCTCAAAAGGTAGGCAGTTTTTATCCGTAGCTATTATTTTGTGAAGCAATTGTATGAAGGGGCTAATTTTGAGGGGTAAGTTAAAGTGAAAAAGGCTTCAAATCTTAGTGAATCATGAATCCAATGCTTATAGAAATGCAATGAGAACCATACTTATGCGTTTTGACATGACACACATCACAAGGAGAACTACACACACACCTAGATGAGACTGGGTATGGATGTACCAGTCTAAGGAGGTTCTACCTTACAATACATGTAGTTTGCCAAATGTCAAGATCAAGCGTACTCATCTATAGAATCGTTCCATGCCTACTGTGTACAAGAATTCCCCATATATGCATAATTCAATGAATATTGAATCATTATCTTTTGAAAGCTCTAAGTTTGGGAAATGTAACATGATAGCATAGTAAACAAGCAAGCAAAGCATGAAAAGCATTCAATTGTGTTCAAAAAAAATTTTTAAATTTTCTCAAAAATCTTCTCTTTCTTTTATTCAAAATTTGAAAAATATAGCTAAAATACAAAATGGGAAATATGCAATCCCTCCCCCAAGCTAAACATCACATTGTCCTCAATGTGAGCACAAAAACCAAATATGCAATGAGATGCTTTGTGACACCCTCAAATTTGCGGAAAGAAAAAAAAAAATAATTTAAATACATAACGAAGGGTGTCATAAATAAAAAGGTTCATTACAAAAGAAAATGTATATTATACATAATAATTATACAAGACGGGAGACATATCTCCCGTATAAATACGGAAATAAAACGAGTGTATAATAATATACAATCTAAGAACCGAATATAGGTCCAAGGTAAATACTTCGCTCGCTAGCTCGTCAATGTACCCCAAATATGCATCACCACCTGTTCGACCGCATTAAATATAAACACGGAAGCCACAGTCAGTGGGGAGTAACTCCGAGTTCTCCCAGCCACGAAATGTCGAGTTTAATGAAACATGAATAACATAAAAGCAATGTATATGGAAAATACAAAACTTAACATATATGATATGCTTTTCATGTTATGAAACAATTAACTAACATATAACCTAGCATATGAAAGCTATCATGTGAACCGATAATAAATATAACTCGAGGTAGGGAAGCTGGTATGCTAGCTCAGAGGTTACCCTGTAACATGGCCATGATACACTCAAACCCTAATCAACACGTAATCATGTGAATCAGTTAACAATCGGTAATCCAAACTCTATCAGTCCTAGCCGGCTTGCATCTCACCTTCTAGAACTCATAGAATCATACAAACATGAAAGACCAATACGTCTACAAACAGGCATAAGTTCCTAGACAGTCAATAGAAGTCGACTTCTGTAACTCGAGGCTATACCACAAGGTAGGAAAACATCCTAGTCCTAGACTGATCAGACCTAGCGACAACAGCTATTCCATTCCCCGTCTCATGACATAACCGTACACAAGAAACTCTGCTAGGCGACCCCCTACGCAGAGATGGCTAGTACTTAAGCTGGCTCCCTTCCCAAAGCGGAACTCTTAGGATGCCATGCCCCGACTTGGAGATAAGCCCCCAGGCCGTGACACAAAAGCTATCAAGCAGTGAACTATATACTCGTTAAAGATAGTACGGGCCTATCAATGTCATGGTCCAAGATACTCATTTAGAATTAGAATGGTCAAGACGCCATATCTCATAATTCTCTTATGGGTACTTAGTCAACACGACACCAACCATATAATCAAACAGTCACGGGAAAAACATCCTATCATGTGACTAATTGCATATAAATAATAATCAAATATCATATCGCCTCATATCTACTAAGGCTAATTCATAATTAAATACAACCTTACTTGAAGACAAATCCCCGACCCGAGTCCCGCGACGGGTCATCAGTCAAATCGGGGCTGACTAGATCTTAGTTTGACCAACCCGTTGGATCAAACCGGCTAGAAACAGAGTCTTTATCACATAGACATAAAATCAACATATTCATTACATGTTATTTTAATAAAGCTTCTAACATGTGAATTATTAAATCTTACGTAAAACCCCGCTTGACTTAAAGGATATCAAAAAAAACTACGATCTCGTCTTATAATTTCTAACATGTGAGAAATAATAATTTTATGAAAAACCTTTTTAATTAAATATTTTACTTATTAATATTTCCCACTTGCTAAATATTACAAAACACGATAAAAATGACGATAACTCAAAAACCGTCACAAGTCCCAAAGTGGGACCCACGGGCTGAGTTGGGCCGGACCCCACATGGGCCTAGATGGGCCCCACGGCCTGTTTTGGGCTAAAATGGCTGGTTTGATTAAAATTTCTAAAAACCGTTTTCCAATATTTCCCGCATGCTTTAACATATTTAAAACCCGTCAAAACAACAACCAATCAATCAAACATAGACACAACCCAAAGACCAAAACCCGGACCCACCATGGACTAACCCAGACCGGGTCTGAACCGGCCTGGACCGGTCTGGTTTGGTCCGGTTCTTAGCCAACCAATTCGGCCCCCACCAACAACAACATCAAATTAATTCCAACATGTTTTAAATCATCAAACAACCATTTTAACAACCATCCACACAAAAATCATGATTTAAAAATAATTCATCCAAATTCCTCAAGAACACTAAACATATTAAAATTTCCTAAACAACTTAAAAATCATAACTTATTAAAAATCATCAAAATTCTTTAAGAACACTAAACATGTTAAAATTTCCTAAACAACATAAAAATCATAACTTATTAAAAATCATCAAAATTCTTCAAGAACACTAAACTTGTTAAAATTTCATAAACAACATAAAAATCATAACTTATGAAAAACCATAAAAATTCATCAAGAACACTAAATCAACATAAAAATTTCCTACAACTTAAAAATCATCAAGAACAATAATACAACATAAAAATTCATAAAACATAATAATAACACTCCTTAGCATATTACTAACTAAAAATCCATAAATCATAAAAATATGAACCAAAAATAAAGATGAACGAAAATCAAAAGAAACAAAACTAAAGGCTATGTTACTAACTAAAATCATAAAAACCATAACATGAACCAAAACTAAAGACTATGTGACATTAATTCGTCGAGTAAAACGGAATTGTTACCTTAGCTAGCCAAAACAATTAGCACCAAAATAATAAGAAGTATAATAATAAGAAAACCCTCCTACTAATCTTCACCCAATATATACGAGTCTCCAAACTCGTCTCCAAAATCTTCCCCTATAAGAAATAACAAGAAAACATTATTAGAACTAAAAATATGAATTTCCATAATTAAAGTGTTGAAACGATTTTGTCGGAATTGAAATAAAACCGTACGTGAAGATGAGGAGCGAAGAGGAGAGTCTAGAAATATAAATTAGGATGGATTTAATTAAGAAACAAAGATTTTATGAAGGTTTTGCTCAAGAACGATGAAGAACAATTGATGAACGACGAAGAACACGAAGAACGATCAAATAAAGTGATGTTTTGATCTTAATTTGATTTGTTGTAAAATGAAAAGTTGTTTGTGAGTTATGATGAGTGGTGGAGCCGTGTGTTTATAGGCAATTAAGGATGTCGGATTTTGAATTTGTTGTTACGTAATTGACTCGCGTTTACTAATTATTTTACGGTAAACGATTTAATATAATTAACGATAAAGTTAATTACACTAAATATAAAGATATTATGTTATTAATAATCAAAAGAAATGAAAATATCAAGGGCTATTAGAGGGAGTTTGAGCCGTGTAGAAGTGTGTTTGTCGGATCAGTTTTGTAAACGATTTGCGTAATTTTCGTTAACTGATCAATAAAGTTAATAAATATCTAGATATTTTGATTAGTTTAATCAAAATAAATAAAATATCTAACTGTGAGTGGAAAACGATGACACGTGCGTGTGACTCATGCCAAAGTCGAGTTTCGATTTTGTTTTCGCGCTTTACGATGAGTCGGGAATAGTTAAATGACGTTCGGTTAAAACCGTAAACGTTATTCTTTAAATTCCGAATAAATTCAAAATAATTATATTAAAGTATGATAAATCTTAATAAATCTAAATAAAAATAAATCAAAAATATTATTTTTTTAAATAAAATTTCGGTCTTCATACTTATGAGACGAGTCGGGAAAAGTCAACGGAAGTCAAAGTTGACTGAAAAGTCGAGAAAAGTCGAGATGACTTAAAAGTCCAGAAAAGTTTAGGACGACTTAAAAGTCAAGAAAAAGTAAATGACGACTTTAAAAAGTCAAGAAAAAGTCAAAGACGGTTTAAAAGTCAAGAAAAGTCAAAGATGACCAAAAACGGTCTTTTCATGAAATCTCTCAAAAATTCCAAAAACGAACGCGGAATTTCAAAATACGACTCGGAACAAAAATTCCTATATTAAAAACTTAAGTTCTACTGAAAAGGGTGAGTAAATATTTTACTAGAAAATCGGCATTTTCGGGTTGTTACAATAAACAATAATATAAAATATAATTTATAATTTATAATAATAATAATAATAATTAATATTATAATAATATAAATCATTATTAATAATAATATTATATTAATATTATTTAATAATAATCTAATCAAATGTATAAAAAAATAAAACAATAATATAAGAATAAATATTATAATAATAAAATACTAATATAAGTTATAACATTATTAATAAGAATTTAATATAGTAATAAATATATTAACAATAGTAACTAAAAGTAAACATAAATAATATAAATAGTAATAAAGTAAATATAGTTATTAATAATAATAATAGGCCTAATAATAATAATATAATAATAATAATAATAATAATAATAATAATAATAATAATAATAATAATAATAATAATAATAATTATTATTATTATTATTATTATTATAATAATAATAAATATTTTGCTAATAATATTCATAATAATGAATATATCAATAAAATATAAAATATATTATTATTAAATATTGATAATACTAATATTTCCATTAATCGTAATAATATAAGAATGAATAAATATATTAAACATAAATATAATAATATAAAGAATAACTATAACGGTGATAAAATAGTAATAAAATAATTTTTTAAAAATATAAATATAATAATAATAAAAATATTAAATGAATTAACATAATAATAACAATGATAAGAATAGTAATCATAATAATGTTGAAATAAAAGTAATCTGAACTGAATTGAACTGAACTGAACTGAACTGAACTGAACTTAATAGAAATGAACTGAACTGAACTGAACTTAATAGAGCTTAACTGAACTGAACTGAACTGAACTGAACTGAACTGAACTTAATAGAGCTGAACTGAACTGAACTGAACTTAATGAAGCTGAACTGAACTTATAGGAACTAAAATTAAGTCCAAAAGAACAGGGCCTAAGATTGGTCTAATGGTATGTCAAGGTAGGTCTCCACCTCTCGATGTAAGATGGTCCTTAGCTTAAGTTTGGTCACGATCTCGCCCTAACCTTCCCCAAGCCTTCAATGAACACACATGATCTCAACACAAGTTCAAACGCTCGCTTAAACTAGCAAATAGATATAGAAAGAACATAAACTATTCATTCAAGCCTTTCATCAAACACCTAGTGCACAAAAGAAAGGTACTAGCTAAAAGACTCAACCTTTATGTTAAAGACCATAATCAAACCATAAAACCCACACAAGTTTCCCCACTTCCTTAGTAGGACACTACTCACACATGTTGATAACAATAAACAATAAAGATAGAGACTTTGGCATGAAACACGTAGAAGAATACATGTTTATAAAGATAACTAGCTAAGTAAGTATGAAAATGTAAGAAATTGACAAGTAAATGAAATTAGGAAGAGAATTATACCAAAACATGAACCAACATGAAAACTTGGATAAATTAGTAGAAGAAGAGTCTCCTGAAATCTTAAAATTACAACCCAAATCTTGAATGTAAACTAATGAGAAGACTAAATCTAACAATAACTAGGTTTAAATGTAGAGTAATTAGCACTAATTAAGGAATGATTAACGCATTAATTAGGAAATACTACAAGTTTAATACTAGGGTTCTCTATCTACGGTAATGTGTATAAGAGGGGTTAAAAATGGAGTATATATAGTATCTTCTTGAATTAGGTCTCAAGAAAAATAAAAATGCTAAAATGCGTAAAGTGGTCTCCCTGTTGGTGGTCCGGTTGCTGGCTGGTCCAACCGGCAGCGAGACCCAAATTACTCGAGCCAAAAAAATCCCGGTCGGCTGGCAGGGAGCCCGTCTTCCTCCTTTTCTGTTCTTGTGTGAGGGGTGTGAAATCCCGGTCGGCTGGCAGGGAGCCCGTCTTCCTCTTTTTATTCTCTTATCTCCTCCAATCTTCTTTTTATGAGACGACGTCTTGCTCCTCATTCCGTCTTTCCTTTTCCTTAGCTTATTCTCTAAGGTGAGACGAGAATTTATAGTACGGGTGTATGTACAAGGGATAAAGGAGTAAAATACACGCAAACCGACGTAAAAACTATGTCAAATAGTGTCAAAATGCATGCGAATAAAGAGGGAAGCAATCTAAATTAATCACATATCAATATTATTGGCATTTTAACCATTCCACATTGACTATCAAGGATTAGAAGACGTGATTTTATAAGAATGCAAATTTGACTTTAAAATAGTGTGTTAATGTTAAGATTAGACTATTAATGTATAAGTTTATCGAATCAAACCATTAACGATTCAAAGATAAAAACTAGGACTATTTGAATGAACAACACAAAAACCGTCCTTAGAAGAGGTGCAACAAGTGTTGCTTTCTCTTCTAAGGCAGCTCCGGGTTCTGCCAATTTAAAATACGACTCGAATGATATTTAAATCATGATCCAGGTTTAAACGATGTAAATAGACGTAAAATAAATACGAAATAAATAAAAAAACAAAATGAGGAGGTTTTGAATTACATGTTGGCGTCGTGATTAGACTTGAAGTCGTTTTTTAGTGACCCCTGTACTACAAAAGTGAAAGTGATCTTGAAATTGATCAAGGAGTAGAAAAAGATTTATTAATTAAAATTGTAGTGGTCAAATTTGGTCGGTCTGTGCAAATGAGGTGGGAACTCAATAGGAATTGAGCTATGGTGGTCGAACGATCAAGCAAGTAATTGCCAAAAAATATGAACAAAGTCTAGAATTCAAGAGAGAGAAGAGAAGTGGAGGCAAATCAGCTCCAATGTGTCGAATTATGCAGAACCGAGATCTTTATTTATAGAAATATATGTGAGGAGTTCTACTCGGAGTGCAATAACAACGAATACCTTCATAAAAGCGGCGCAACACTGACTGCGTTATTTCTAAGGAGGTTTCCTTCCGTTACATGGAAAGGGGTAATGTTGATTTCGAGGGAAAAAGGATAAAGTTTTATCTTTTTAGATAGAGTCTGGTTTGTGTGTCAAAATAAAAAACAAATGAAATATTATTCGATGATTTCCATATTGTTCCGTCTTAGAACAAAACAGGATCCCAAAAATGGAGGGGGTTTTTGACATGGACTCCAAATTGACTTTAATTAATGTCAAAATGACCCTATAAGCACGTAGATGACAACAAAAAGATTGACATAAATATTAGAATTATCGTTTATTAATCGAATTACGAAACATCATATATGACGACATAAACTAAATATGTTTGTCCGATCACCGTCGAGTGGCTTTTGGGTGGTGCAAATTGAGGTTTTTACAGAGCCCCTACTTTGAATGAGGCTTGGACAAGGCAAAAGTCAAAGTATAACCCTCCGGTCAATCAAAACTTACAACCTGAAGACTATATATGGTGACGCGAGTCGATTCAAGGGGTATGAGTCAAGGACCTGTTGTCGGGAACAGTTTTGAGTCTATTGACTATCAAGGAGGGTCGTTTTAAGGCCATTAGACTACGTAAGGAAGCTCGCCAACCATAAAAATCAAAGAGTACCTTTATACCTCGGTAGGAACTAGGAAGTTGGAAAAGGAGAAACAGTGTCTAACGAATTGTTATGGGCAAAAATCAGCATTTTTTTGCCTGACACATGGCATAAGGAGATCGGGCATAAGTAAAAGTAAGGATTGATGACATGGAAAAGTTTGATTGGGCAAGAGCAAAGCACATGGATCAAGTAAATGCACGGACCAGATTGAAAGTAAAACAAGATGAGCGGCCTAGATTGAAAGTAACTAGCAACAACCCCCATAAAAATCTTCTCCTGCATAAGTGTGCTAGTTACTTTCAATCTTCTTTTCAACAGGAGAAAGACGAACAGGAGTCCCAGGCTCTTCTACATGCCCTCCACAGTGGGCATGTGAAAGTCATTCAGGGGGCAGGACCCTCTCCAACAATTCACCAGATGGCAATACAATACTTGAGAAATCAGTCCTATGGTCATACATGACCTGCAGACTACATCATTTGGTACAGTTTTCGAATTTTTTACATCTTAACAAATTCGAAATAAAAACTTTCAAAAAAGTATTTCTTAGCGAATGCTTTCAAAAATATTCAAAAACACTTGTTTTGCTTTTTCACTACCCTCCTCACCGAAGGAGCCCTACTAACCTTGGAAGGTAGTCTGCCATACCCAGACTAGCAGAAAACTCTTCCACAAGTACAAACAGCGTGCGCGTGGCGAATAAATGGTCAAGCCTCTGTACTACCACTACAGACACCTTCACATAGCGTGGCGTTCTGATATAAGGAGAATAGACTCCAGAGCCACCGTCTACCGACAATGCCGGCCAACAGACAGCGTACAGTGCATACACGACAAACAAAGCTCGCCACAAGCGACAATCATAAAAACAAACGCTACGAACAATAAATCATACCAAGTACTTCAGAAACATAAACCAGCAGAACTAAACGGTTCTAACAAAGAGTACGTCTGCACCCTAAAAGGTGCGGACCAACACACTGCCGAATTTTCTCGCGAACACTTGTGTTCTATCATTAACATCTTTCAGGTATTACATACATTAAGGGAAGTACCTCCAGAGGTTCTCATCACCAGAATCATCCTTGACAACTAGAGGCGGTACAATAGAATCAGGAGGAGGTTATCCCAACTTTTACCAGCTGGAACCCAACGTTTACCAACTAGACCCAACTTCCATCAGAATACTCCTACATCAAGGGTATATCTGTTGAGCATCTACATGGCTTTACTTACAGACTAGCAGAAGTACGGAGACGCAAAAATCAGTCTGCCAGAACTACTGGATATGATCTGGCAGAATGAGCAGACTAGAGTACTAGACTTCAGGGGTGCACAACATGGGGTTTAAGACCATCATGCAGCACATACTCGTTCCCGCAGAATGATACCAGCAGAACGACCAGAGGGTGCAGAACCTGCAGTACTGAACCTGCAGTACTGAACCTGCAGTACTGAACCTGCAGTACTGAACCTGCAGTACTTGAAAGACTAATTTCCCTCCTCAACGAATTTAAGGATAAAAATTGGGGGCAATTGTTATGGGCAAAAATCAACATTGTTTTGCCAGACACATTGTACAAGGAGATTGGGCATAAGTAAAAGTAAGGATTGATGACATGACAAAGTTTGATTGGGTAAGAGCAAAGCACATGGATATGCACGGACCAGATTGAAAGTAAAACAAGATGAGCGGCCTAGATTGAAAATAACTAACACACTTATGCAACAACCATATTTTACTAAGTCAGCAACAACCCCCATAAAAATCGGACATGCTGAGCAGGACTCGGAGGAAGACCCAAAGAGCTGTTAGGGTTTTTTTACCGCATTATAATTAGAGGAAATCAAGGGGAAGCAAGACATTCACAATCCAACACAAACTCACTCTCATACTCATAACACTTGAGTCATTCCTCCATGTTCTATTAATATATTCGACATACAAGTTGTACTCCCTAAGCCCTCTCTAAGTTCCCCCAGAATCCTGTGGTACCATCAAAATCCGGTGGTTCCACCAGAGTATATCATGTATTTCCGTCAGAGTATACCCTTAGTTCTACCAAAATCTGGTAGTACCGCCGGAGTGTGCATTGTACCTAGAGCTGGCAAAAGGTGACCCGACCCGAAGAACCGACCTGACTTATCCGAAAACCGACCTGATAGAACCCGTAAATTTGATGAACTGAAACCGACCTGAACCGACCTGAAGGTTAACCGATAAACCGATAGAACCTGAAATGATATGACCCGAACCGACTTGTGACCCGACACGACCCGACCCAAAACCCGATTCACCCACAAACCCGACCTGACCCAAACCGAACTGAACTGACATGTAATCCGTTTTAACCCGATTAAACTCGGCCCGACTCATAGCCAAATAATCTTTTTTAAGAATCTAATTTTCTTTATAGTTTGTTTTTTTGTTAATAAATTTGATATAAAAAGTTATCGCCCATTTTATTTTTTAAAACAAAATGTAATCTTAAAATAAATAGTTAGTTGTAAATTTACTATGCTATATTCCTAGTTAAACTTATTAATAATTATTTTACAAGTGATATTATGTAGAAAATTTTAAATTAACGCTTTGTGAGAAAAATAGTGTTTAGTTTTGGCTCCATTGAGAACAATAAAGGGAAGAAAGAGTTATGAGTTATGACCATACAATCCGACCTCGGTTATTAATTATGATCTTAAAAGCCAAACCTCAAATACACCATTCTAATAGAGCCTATTCAAACTTAAATACGTAGGATCACCGTCAAGATAATAAATAAAATCTATTTCATAGATAATTCATTTATTTCCTTGCCATACTTCATATGTCAAATGTTCAAAACTATGAACTACATAAACAACTGATTAATTTAGACCAAAAACATTATTTTTTGTCCATAATATAGGCGAATCCGACACTAGATAGGCACTCATGTCATATACTTATAACCGAGGTCGAGCAACATAAGTGTTCAATGAAATTATACAATCATCAACTTTTATAGTGTTATACTCTTATATTTTACAAATATCTTTTGTATCGAGTTTATCTAATCCAATATTATAATTCATAAGTTCAAAAGTGATCTTTTAACAGCCCGACCCGACCCATCAAATTTAAGACGACAATATAAAATACCCGACCCATCAGTAACCCGAAACCAAACTGGTCTCGACCTGATCAAGCATATTGACTTGATATATCCCGACTCATTGGTCAACCTATCTGAAACTGAACCGACCTGTTGTAGTTATTGACCCAATTAACCTGACCCGTAAGCGACCCAACCCGAACCCGACTCGACCTGAATAAGCAACTTGACCCGACCAAACCCGAGCCCGACATGACCCGAACTGCCTGAACCCGACCCGTAACCGACCTGATTGACCCGATTGCCACCTCTAATTGTACCCCCTCAACAAGTACTTTTACATTTTAGTGCATATATTTGGAGGGATTCCGACTCACCCCCCCCCCCCCCCCCCCCCCCCGCGGTTTTTCCCACATAGGGTTTCCGCGTCACCATTTTCGTGTGTCCTTGTTCATTTACTTTATTTTATTTATTCTTTTCGTCATTACTTTTACTTAAGTTACCTTCGTATTCTAGCATAAATCACATATAAATCAACCCCACATTAAGGCTAAAAAGAGTAGATCATTTTAACCCTCCACAAACAATTTAATAGGTTTGGTCAATTTTTGGCCTAAAAAATTTGGCGCCCACCAAGGGGCAAAGTGATCGATTTCTATAGCCAAACTATCATTGAGTCAGTATTCCACCAGATTTCTACAGTCCTGGCCGCCATGGTACCTCCAGCCTCTGCCAAAAAAGGAATGACGAGTCCACCAGAAACCCACAACATTGTACCAGCAAAGGGTAGACCGCCAGGGATGTTCAGCACACCAGTGCAGGTCCAAAGTAGCCTATCTGGAGGAACCTCTAGGCATCCATGCCGAACTCCACCAGATTCAGATACTATGCAGGTCATCCTGAAGGAAATGAACACCCTGCACAAAGTCAGAGAGAACCTGCAAAAGGACAGCCAGGATATGAAGGCAAGGTTAGCAGTCATGGTACCGCTCCACTCAGTACCAGTCCTACAGAATGTCCAGACAATGGCTCCAGCAACCTACTCGCTCCAGGATTCAGTAGTGTGTAGAGGACCAGAATGACAATTTCCCCCTGAGCCGGTTACCAGATCTACTCCAGAGGGTCTACCGCTAAGTCGCTCTACATAACCAGTCGAACTTGGACCTCTAACACCTAGTCACTCTCTCATGTTGACCAACATGAAGGCTACCCCAGGTAATATTCTGTCTTGTGGTTTTCTTGGGGCTAACTCCTTCTCTATTACATGTACCACCAGTCAGCATGTACCACACGAGCAGTGCAGGTCCATCATCAATGCCACCCCTCTGTCCATCAGCTTTGCCAACCAACCCTACTCCATACAACAACACTATGTAGGAGCAACGTCAGGAGGAAATCCCTTTGGCTTCGTCCCGCCTGTTTCTAACCCTTTTACAGGAATAAGAGCACAGGTGGAACAACAGCGCAAAGAGCTCCAGGAACTCAGAGACATGATCAAAAAAATACTGGGCATGCCACGCCCTCTGGAAAGAGCAGCCTCGCAGAGTTACACAGACTCCCCCTTCGTGGTCGACATATCACTTATCGACGTGCCTAAAGGATTCAAAGCACCCACAATGACGTTATACGATGGGACCGACGACCCTTCAGACTACATCAACCAGTACAAACAGAAGATGACGGTTGTAACAGCTACAGGACCCCTGAAAGAGTCCTGCATGTGCAAAGGCTTTAAGTCCACCTTAACGGGGGAAACACTGCAATGGTTCTTCAATCGGCCGAATAGATCCTTGGCATCTTTTGCGGACTTAGTCAATTTATTCAAGCACCAGTTCGCTAGTAGCCGCAAGCAAGAGAAGCAGACAAATGACCTATATCGCATTATTCAAAGATATGATGAGCCTACTTGAGAGTATATGTGCAGGTTTAATAGGGAGAAGGTATACATCCCTAGATGTGACATTCCCACCGTAATTGAGGCCTTTAGGCAAGGACTACTCCCAGACTCCGACCTATACGAAGAATTGACGAGGTACCCATGCAATACCTTTGAAGATGTGCAAGTAAGGGAAATGGCAACGATTAGATTAGAAGAAGACTCATATCCATAAACATATATGATACACCTGAAGTAGACTGTAACTTAATAATTTCATTACCTTCTTTTTACTTCAAATAGCTACTGACTTGAGCCTAGGAGGGCCGTTGGCTAAGCCAACGGCCAAACCTAGCAACAAATATCTTGCAGGACGGTCAGGAGGTCATCCTACCAGCAAGGGATGTCACTCAAACTGAAGGACCGCTTACTCTGCCAGCTGAACAAGTCAATGTTCCTACATAATAGGTTACTCTTCCGGAAGATCACCATATCAGCAGGGCGAGTGAAAATACATGAAGATCAAGGCACTCTTCATGCAGAACTGGTCATGCTCTCTGCATATTTAGCAGGGTGTTGATCCATAATCTGGCGGCAATTAAATCAAATGTACTGCGAGTATAGCTGGAGGAACCAATGACATTTTGTAATCTGCCCATGATATAACAAGTTCCTCCTCAGCAGGAGAAAGACGAACAGGAGTCCCAGGCTCTTCTACATGCCCTCCACAGTGGGCCTGTGAAAGTCATTCAGGGGGCAGGACCCTCTCCAACAATTCGCCAGCTGGCAATAAAATACTTGAGAAATCAGTCCTATGGTCATACATGACCTGCAGACTACATCATTTGGTACAGTTTTCGAATTTTTTACATCTTAACAAATTCGAAATAAAAACTTTCAAAAAAGTATTTCTTAGCGAATGCTTTCAAAAATATTCAAAAACACTTGTTTTGCTTTTTCACTACCCTCCTCACCGAAGGAGCCCTACTAACCTTGGAAGGTAGTCTGCCATACCCAGACTAGCAGAAAACTCTTCCACAAGTACAAACAGCGTGCGCGTGGCGAATAAAGGTTCAAGCCCCTGTACTACCACCACAGACACCTTCACATAGCGTGGCGTTCTGATATAAGGAGAATAGACTCCAGAGCCACCGTCTACCGACAATGCCGGCCAACAGACAGCGTACAGTGCATGCACGACAAATAAAGCTCGCCACAAGCGACAATCATACAAACAAACGCTACGAACAATAAAACATACCAAGTACTTCAGAAACATAAACCAGCAGAATTAAACAGTTCTAACAAAGAGTACGTCTGCACCCTAGAAGGTGTGGACCAACACACTGCCGAGTGTTCTCGCGAACACTTGTGTTCTATCACTAACATCTTTCAGATATTACATATATTAAGGGAAGTACCTCCAGAGGTTCTCATCACCAGAATCATCCTTGACAACTAGAGGCGGTACAATAGAATCAGGAGGAGGTCATCCCAACTTTTACCAGCTGGAACCCAACGTTTACCAACTAGACCCAACTTCCATCAGAATACTCCTACATCAAGAAGATATCTGTTGAGCATCTACATGGCTTTACTTACAGACTAGCAGAAGTACGGAGACGCAAAAATCAGTCTGCCAGAACTACCGGATATGATCTGGCAGAATGAGCAGACTAGAGTACCAGACTTCAGGGGTGCACAACATGGGGTTTAAGAGCATCATGCAGCACATACTCGTTCCCGCAGAATGATACCAGCAGAACGACCAGAGGGTGCAGAACTTGCAGTACTGAACCTGCAGTACTTGAAAGACTAATTTCCCTCCTCAACGAAGTTAAGGAGAGAAATTGTGGGCAATTGTTATGGGCAAAAATCAGCATTGTTTTGCCTGACACATTGCACAAGGAGATTGGGCATAAGAAAGAGTAAGGATTGATGACATGGCAAAGTTTGATTGGGCAAGAGCAAAGCACATGGATATGCACGGATCAGATTGAAAGTAAAACAAGATGAGCGGCCCAGATTGAAAATAACTAACACACTTATGCAACAACCATATTTTACTAAGTCAGCAACAACCCCCATAAAAATCGGACATGCTGAGCAGGACTCGGAGGAAGACCCAAAGAGCCGTTAGGGTTTCTTCACCGCATTATAAATAGAGGAAAGCAAGAAGAAACAAGACATTCACAATCCAACACATACTCACTCTCATACTCATAACACTTGAGTCATTCCTCCAAGTTCTATTAATATATTTGACATACCATTTGTACTCCCTAAGCCCTCTCTAAGTTCCGCCAGAATCCTATGGTACCATCAAAATCCGGTGGTTCCACCAGAGTATATCATGTATTTCCGTTAGAGTATACCCTTAGTTCTACCAGAATCTGGTAGTACCGCCAGAGTGTACATTGTACCCCCTCAACAAGTACTTTTACATTTTAGTGCATATATTTGGAGGGATTCCGACTCCCCCCCCCCCCCCCCCCCCCGCGGTTTTTCCCACATTGGGTTTCCGCGTCACCATTTTTGGTGTCCTTGTTCATTTACTTTATTTTATTTATTCTTTTCATCATTACTTTTACTTAAGTTACCTTCGTATTCTAGCACAAATCACATATAAATCAACCCCCACATTAAGGCTAAAAAGAGTAGATCATTTTGACCGTCCACAAAAAATTTTATAGGTTTGGTTAATTTTTGGCCTAAACACGAATTTCTAGGGAAACTTGATTGAGGAGAATATCGTCTCTAACGAACTTCTGGGGAAACTCCCTTGCGTTGTCTCAATCATAGCTCGAAGAAAAGGATGAAAGCTGGCTTCTCATAGTGTTGAAAAATAATACATCAGTGTGATGGCTTTTACGAACTTTAGTGGGGAGCTAAATTGTTGTTTAATAAGATATCGCTAGGGAAAATATCAAATTTGTAAAGATAATAGAAATCCCGAATGATAAATTATTTTTGGAAGAATTATATTCCAAAATAAATATAGAAAATTTTTCAAATGAATGATATTAAGTGACGCCATATTGCGAGAAATAACGAATCGTAATGAACTCGTTCGGGACTAAATAGAGGGAAATAGAGGTGAACAACAAAGTAGACCTTAGAACGGGAGCAGCAAGTTATGCATCCTTTGTAAGGCTCATCCTGGTTTGAATAAATCAGAAAAGCTAAGAATGGTGTTTCATTTTTAGTCGAAACACATAACTCGACACTCATCCTCAAAGTGAGAACGAAAGCGACTAATGTAAGTCGACTTTGAAATTTTTGAAATCCATGGCAACTCGCAGCAAGTCGACTTTTCTTTACTTTAAACTTGTAATTAGCCAGAACTTAAAGTTGAGTTAAGGTAGAACAGAAACCCTAAAACACGAAAATATAGGGAGTTTGCATAAAGCGAATTTATTGCTTGAAATTGACCTTGGATTTGAAAAATTGAAGTTATTAGGAACATGTAGATTCCCTTCTAATTTTTGTTGACCGTAGAGATGGCTACGTCAAATTTGGAACGGTCTTTCACTGAACCATTTTATAGAGCTCAGAAATGGGTCAAAGCTCGATCAAATTTGATGAAATTTTTTGCATTGCGAGCCTTTGTAGAGGCTTTGAATTTATGCCGAAACTCTTTCGAATTTCCGTCTCGATGAATGAAATGCATAGAAATATGAATTTCTAAATATATGTCGACATTTAAATTCTTTGGGAATACGTGAATTGATCCACCTCAGCTAGAAAAAAAGCATTTCCTTGATTATTGTCTTTGGCAGGAGGCATGGCTAGCATGTCGGGTCGCAACGATCCCATGGAGACTGATCCCGTCTCATCCATCATCTTGTACGAGGGCAAAAGATTTCGTGTCGAGGACATAAAGACTCCTAGACAAGTTTCGAGGAGGAAGGGCCGGCGCAAGTTGAGACCGGCTACGAACTGGCCAACAAATTGGATGGAATCCATCTAGTGTGGGCTACTGAGCGTCTTATTTCCTTTCGTACTCACGAGGTAGTTGTAAGTAATTGAATTTATTTTTATTTTTAATTTTGAATTTGAAGTTCTTATTTCCTGAAATTGCATTCTAACACTTTCCTTCTCTTTGGATAGGGTGTTTTGAAAGGTTGACATTTGAAAACTAAGTCCTAAAGGACCCCGTGTGTAACACCCCGGCCCAAACCTTGGGTCGGGAGCGGTCACTCATGGTAGCTCCCCAGGCTGTGTACATGGCCCACATATCAACACGAGTCCTTTCCAGCGCATTTTTGTCCTCACACACGCACATCCCGAGAACCTTCCCAGGAGGTCACCCATCCTAAGACTACTCTCAGTCAAGCACGCTTAACTTTTTGAGTTCTTTTGCATGAATGACCAGAAAAGAAAGTGCACTTTGTTGATATGGGTAGTACTTTCAATCCCTTTAAGCACTAGTCATTTAAGCTTATCAATAAACCTCTTCAACTAACGTGGGGTGTTACACCGTGTGTCTGCGAGATTAGGACTCGTGCTTAGGGTATATATCCTATTAGCTTGAGATAGGACAAGAGAAATGATTTAAAATTGAAGATGGTGTCCCAAATATCTCGTGTATTTCGAGATTACACTGCTATGTTTTTAAAGATAGTACCCTATTGGCTTGGAATATGGTAAGCAAAGATCCAAAAATCGAAGGTGATGTCCCAAACATCTCGTGTATTTTCGAGAGTAAGGAGAGACATACTAAAGATAGTACCCTATTGGCTTGGGATAGGTTGGGGAAAGATTAAAAATCAAAGGTGGTGTCCCTAATATCTCGTGTATTTTTGAGATTAGGGAGTAATGATCTAAAGGAGATGCCCTATTGGCTTGGAATAGGGTGTCGAGAGTGACGGGGTAACGCCTTAAACTTTAATTTGAAATTTAGAAAGAAAGACGGTTTTATAAGCCTTTGGGAATACGACTATCTAAGTAGTCTTTATTCGTCCTAAGGACTCAAATAACTCGATATCTAAGAACCTTTGTGATATGGATTATTTTTGAAGTTTGGAAATGAATTTCAAATTTGAAATGTTATTTTTTTGAAATTTTGATTTTTTTTGAAAATTTTGGCATTAATTTTTTTTGCAAAGATGTGTAATTGACTCGATTAAAGCACATATAAAGTATACAAATGGGAATTATAACGATCTGTTTTTTTCTTTTACTAATAAATTCTTTTACATTATAAAGTTCCATTCGGGCAAGTAGTGAAAGCTCTTGATAGGAACATGAGTAGGTACCATGGTGTGCTTGGCATCAATCATTGTCCATCCACTAGGAGACAAATAAGAATTTGTTCCATCGAGACGGGACGATTGGTAGAATTTGTTTGGGTAAAAGCTAAGGAGGGCAAGAATGCGAATCTACGAAGACCGCATATGCGAATCGATTATGTCAAATAATAATTTTAAGCACCAACCTTGTTCAAGTTTAAGCACGTGTAGCACTATACTAGTCTAAGTATATCATCCCTAGCGTAGTAGCCAAAATGTGGAATACTCCACCTGCGCGCCATCGCGGTGCGACATCACTTGACCCGCGGAGCCTCGTGGAGGGACACGTCATGGGTTTGTGACAGATTTGAAAGGATTTGAAACAAATGAAAGGTTCGAACAAGTTAGAACTTGATGGGGTCGCCACCAAATTGTTGTGGAAAATTGGAAACCGGTCGATATTCATGTCATGTGAAGACATAAAGTTACATGAACACTAAAGAATTATCTCCTTAACATTCTATGTATACACGGAGGCCCTTTAATTAGACACCAATCCTGTCTGCTCGATAGCGACCTCTACTAATGATTGGTGCTTTAATAGTTACTATTTAATTTATCGATGTTAATAATGCATGAATGCAAAAAACAAATTAATCCTAAGATGTTAATTAAACTATGTTGTATGATTAACATGCAGTTTTGATGTCAAAGTCGGAATTTAGATCGATTGGATGTGAATAGTATCAAATAAACACAAGAAATATGAAGAATGTATAAAAGATAGTGAAAATCAAAGGACGTCACACAAACCCGAAACAAAGGCTTTAAACAAAATAAAGTAAGGAAAATCAAAATATAAATTAATAATGGCTAAAAACGATACGCGATGGGTGATAATACATATAATAGTTGATTGAAATTGATTCTAAATAGCTATGTCTGGGCTGTTGAGAAACAAGGGCAAACATCGCATTAGAAGAGGCGCATTAGGTGCAGCGCCTTTTCTAAGAGCTTGTTTGACCTTGTTTGGAGAAACAACCTGGGCAGAAAGACAATGGCACTGGAATACTACCTTAGAACTTGTGCATTTAGTACTATGTCCATTCTAAGGTTGTATTGTGGTATGATTGTCAAATCATACCAATTTGTTATGGTAATTGGTTTCGAAATCAATTTTGATGATTATTTCTGCTAGTCTATACTGATGAAGTACAAGAAATGAAATAAAATTGATATTGTTCGTATTTTAAGCATTTCACATTGAATATTGGCATTCCAAATATTGACTTAAAAATAGTGTGTTAATTTTAAGATTAGACTAATAGTCTATATATTTATTGAATTAAAACAACTAATATGAGCTATTAATGATTCAAGACAAAAACGAGGACAATTTGATGAAACAACACAAAAACCCTCCTTAGAAGAGGCGCAACAAATGTTGCGTTTTTTCTAAGGCATTTATGGGTTCTGCAAATTTAAAGAACGACATGAATGATATTTAAATCATGTTCCGGGCTTATGCGATGTAAATAGACGTAAAATAAATACGAAATAAATACAAAAAAAAAGATGGGTTTTACACCCTCAGACTTACATCTTGGCGTCGCGATTAGACTAAAAGTCGGGTTTTTAGCGATTATCGAGACTACGAAAGTGAAAGTTCTCTTGAAATTGATCAAGGATTAGAATAAGAGTGATTTTTTTAAAGTGCAATGGTCAAATTTGGTCGGTCTATACAAACGAGGCGGGAAGTGAATAAGAATTGACCTAATGTGGTCGAACGATCAAGCACGTAAGTGCCAAAAAATATGAACAAAGTCTAGGATGCAAGAGGGAGAAGAGAATTGGAGATAAATCAACTGCGATGTGTCGAATTATGGAGACCCGAAGTCTCCATTTATAGCAAAATATGTGAGGAGTTCTACTTGGATTGAAAGTTCTAGACCCCTAATTAGAGTTCTATAATTAGATACTAAATTAAATCAAGTTAATATATACTATATGGATCTAGTAACATGCATGCAAATTAATAGAATTAACATATAAGAAAACTACCTTTTCTTACATTGAATATGGCAAGATGGTGATGATCATCAACTTTTGATGACCAAAGCTCCAAGCATGAGATGGTTCTCCAACCACCAAGACTCCTAATTAGAAGTCCTCCTTCCAATGACACTCAAGAATATGTTCCAAAATTTATAATAATATTAACTAGATATTATTAAGAAGAAACACTTTTTGTATACTAGAATTATACTACTAATATTACTACACTAGTAATATAAGATGTATAATAAATATGAGTTTATTGAAAAGAATTTTATGAGAGTTTGATGAAGAAAATGAAGAACAAATATTTGTCTACAGGTGCATAACTAAACCATCCAAAATACTCCTTTACTGAGCAATTTAGGTCTCAAAAAATCATCAAACTAGTAATGTTATAAGAGCATGGTATTTATATGCTTTTTGTGAGTGAAATTTGATGTCATAATCACCATAATGTCATCAAATGGTGGATGGAAATATGACCTAATTTATAGTGGAATTTTCCACTTACATTTTAGCCTATTTAGGTATTTTGGGGCTTATTTGACTTTTGATATTTGTCTTACAAATAATAATAAGTCATACCCATTATTATTAACTGTCGATTTGACTATTTTATAATTACATAATACAAATAACAAAATTATATTCACAAAACTTTTAAATGATTATTTGACCATTATATCAATATATAATGGGTCATTCAATACCATATTAGCTAATTTGACAACTCATTGTAAAATTAATTAGCTAATTACCACTACCACACATAATATATAAATACCTCAAGAAACTTAGTAAATTAACACTTATCTACTAAATTTTATCTCATTTTATTATATTAAATAAGAGAATCCATTTTGCCCCGAGTTCAAACTCGTTCATCACAATAAAACTCACTTGACTAACCTTTTTTTTGGTGGAATGTAAATATATTATAAATCTCATCAAAGTTTATCCATTACAATTTTTCATTTCATCAATATCACTTACAATCATACATATTAATATCAAACAAAATAATTACTCCACGGATTCCAGTTGTTGTTAGTGTGCTTAGACGACCAATTCCTATCCTTGCAACGAAGCTGAACAACCTTCTTAATCTGTTGAACAATGAACCAGGGAGCCTGAACGGATTCCAGTTTGTCACTTGACTAACTTTTAGTCAATATATTAAAAGGATAATTAAACTGTATCATATACAAATATTTATTTTTTCATTAGGGCTTATTCCTTTAGGCGTGGCCGAAAGGGATCAACTAACCACCGCTTTGATACGACAGTAACGTCAAACCTTAGTCCGCCAATCGTTACAGATATAAGTTGATCATCTGACAAGTATAATAAATAGATCCCAGGGATATTCCTTTCATGAGATTTATTTAGTAGACACACTATTTTGGAAGACAGTTACTCCAACAATCTCCTACTTGTCCTATACAAGTTGTGCGTTACTGATTCTCTTGTATGTTATATCTCTTACTCAACTAAATATGTCTTTCGGGTTGTACTTGCACTTTGCAACACCCCGCCTCGCCCGGAAGTGTTCGGCTAGGCCTCTGAGTAGGATGGATACGACCTCGGTTTCTCGAGGTAGTGTATAACAAGTCGATAATATCAAAACACAACCTTAATTTACATTAATTAATTAAATAAATGTCCAAATCACAATTTAGGCCGACTAAATACAAATAAATACATCTCATCTCCTAACTAAAGAGCTAATCACCGGCCGCGTCCAATCCCCGCGTCATAGTCTTGAATCATCATCATATCATCATTACCTGCTAATAACCTTGATGAGGGAAAAATCGTCACTTCCAAATCAACAGAAATACATTTAAACATAACAACCTAAGCTAGTAGCTAGGAATGTAAGGTGTCGATCCACAGGGACGGGAGATGATAATAGGTCACATACACAAGTCTCAAGTCTACACTAAGTCATAATTAAAATAGGTTCGATGCTAACCTAAGAACATAAGGTAAATGTAAGCATATGAAAATAAAACTAAACTAAGATAATCAAATGACTAACAATAAAGGAAATTCTAAGATCGGTGGGTTCAAATGGGTAATTCGAATTCTAGTTAGTCGAGTTCATAGTCAATGGGTAGTCAAACTTGGGCGCGGTGGATTCAGGCTCTCGATCTTACAATCCCTCTCATATACCGAACCAAGCTAGCTCTCGCTTACACTAAATCGATAAACCAACTATATGCAAGTCCAAACATATTCCGAGACTTTTGATCTTACGGAAATGTAAAACAAACATGAATCTTGCAAGTTTGTAAAGCAAGCATTTCATCAAGCACGTGGTATGCATAAGTTGGAAGAAAGACAATTAATCAACAAATCAACCTGACAAACAAAGAATAACCCTCATTAAAGCCCATTATCCCCCACTAATCCTAAACTAATCACTACTCATTGCTTAACATGAGAAATATGAAGGAATAAGATATAAAACTAAGACAAGACATAATAATATGAAGGAAACAAAACAAGTAATGATATGACAAGATTAACAAGTAAATGAAAAGGGATTAAGAAAGTATACCAATTAATTAAGGCAAACGATGAACAACAAAAGAGGCAATATTGAATAAAGGAGAAGACTTTGTCACTAATCTTCAAGTACAAAACCAAGAAATCCAATTACATGACTAGATCTAAAACTAATTGAAGATTAATTGAGGAAAGATTAAACTAATTATGTGACACCCTCAAATTTGCGGAAAGAAAAAAATAATTTAACTAAATAAAAGATGAGAATACATAACGAAGGTGTCTGAAATAAAAAGGTTCAACAAAAAGGAAATAATATTATACAAAATACATATCCAAAACGGGAGACATATCTCCCGTATAAATACGGAAATAAAAGAGTGTATAATAATATACAATCCTAAAGAACCGAATATAGGTCCAAGGTAAATGCTTCGCTCGCTAGCTCGTCAATGTACCCAATGTATGCATAACAAAAACCTGCAACCGCATATATTAAATATAAACACGGAAGCCACAGTCAGTGGGGAGTAACTCCGAGTTCTCCCAGCCACGAAATGTCGAGTTTAATTAAACATGAATAACATAAAAGCAATGTATATGGAAATACAACACCTTAACATATATGATATGCTTTTCATGTTATGAAACAATTAACTAACATATAACCTAGCATATGAAAGCTATCATGTGAATCCGATAATAAACTATAACACGAGGTAGGGAAGCTGGTATGCTAGCTCAGAGGTTACCGTTAACATGGCCAGGATACACTCAAACCCTAATCAAACATAATATCATGTGAATCAGTTAACAACCGTTAATCCAAACTCTATCAACCTTAGCCGGCTTGCATCTCACCTTCTAAGATTCATAGAATCATACAAACATGAAAGACCAATACTTCTACAAACAGGCATAAGTTCCTAGTAACAGTCAAAGACGACTCTGCTGTAA
>JAIUZE010066802.1:0-49021 GCA_022085475.1 Heliosperma pusillum
CTTATTCCGCTGCAAATTTATACTCTGAAAAATAAAATAGTGGGTTTATTTTACATCAATTTGGTATCAGAGCTTCGGCTCTTGATTTCCTTAAACCAAGACGGTCTTTGAATGTTTTTTGTGTGTTAACATGGGTTTGAAGAAACCTACTCGTACATGGAATGAATGGGAGGAGTATCAGTTTTATTTATTATGCAAAGAGTTACAAAGAGGAGTTGATTCTTTGTCATTCAGTCTTAAAAAGCTTCAAAAATCAGTTCAAACTTATGAAGCAAAAAACATAGAAGAGGCGAGAATTGAAACTTTTGAAGTTATTCACGAGGAAAAAGAAGAGAGACATGTAAAAGACGTAGAGAAGATGATGTCTGACCTTGTCCAAACAAACAGTACCGAAAACTGTTTGATTCCGAATGATAAAACAGAAGAGGACGAAGGCAAGTTTGTCACATATATTGTTGAACCATTAAGTGATAATGATCAAGAGAAATGTGTGACTAAAGATGTATTATTTTCTTCTTTTAACGAGGAATCTCATATAGAAGATGCTTCTTTATTTGATCCTAACCTACAAATTATTTTTGACGAAGAATTTGAAGAAGAACTGGTGGTTCCCAAATTACACATACAAGTTGACTTTATTCTTGAAGATGAGATTGATACCAATGATATGCCTTATTATGAATAATCTAATAAACAAGGGATTACTCATTATGAATTTGATTTCAAGAGTAATTATCAATCGCCACTTGATAAATACATTGATAAGAAGTTATATGGTGAGATTTATCAACATTCTTTCTTATTAACACTACTACAAATTCATGCAATAACAACGCCCCATCAACAACGCATACTCACGAAAATAAAGAAAAACCGTTGTGGAATGGATAATTATTTTTCCGCGGAATTTTATTAAACCTAATAACAACGGTATTAGTTTTTCGAACGTTGTTATTAGTTTTAACAACGGGGTGAACTAAAATAACCGTTGTAAATAAATTTACTAATAACAACAGTTTATTCTATATCCGTTGTTATTAATTTGGCGCGAAATAAGGAAAAGTAATAACAACGGGCATGAACAAACCCGTTGTTATAATGTGTTATTAATTTGGCGCAAATTTTGGCGTAAATTAATAACAACGGATATGATTTTGTTGTACGTTGTTGTTAGTTGTAACAACGGATATAACTTTGTTAACCGTTGTAAATAAGTAATTTAATAACAACGGTTTACTATGAATAATAACCGTTGTCAATATTTGTTAATAAAGATGAAAAAAACACACAACACTAATAATACTGTACTGCAACACAAAAACACAAACACAAAGCGATTATACTGCATCACAAAACCACAAACACTAATAATGTATTGATTTCCTGATCGTCTCTTTGTCATCATCTCCGTCTGCTATTTCTTATTAATCAGGTATTCTAATAATTTTTCTTTATTGATTTCCTGATTTTCGTTTATTTGTGAATTAGTTGCCTTATACATTGCATTTTCTGAATTAGTTGGCTTATTATTGAATTAGTTTTAATTAGTTGGATTTTCTGAATTACTTGGCGTACTATATATACTACGAATGTAGATAAATGACTCGAACTTGGATGAATGCTGCGAATATGAGTGACCCAAACTATAAGGATGGTTTAGCTGAATTTTATGAAGTCGTTGCGAACAATTTGAATGGTTCTTCTAGTATTCCATGCCCTTGTGAAAGATGTTGTAATATTAGGTATATGGCTATTCCGGACGTTAAAATTCACCTAGAAAAGTATAGTTTTAGTCGATCCTATACCCGTTGGATTTTTCATGGGGAATCATTAGAGGAAGATAATAATTTTGAAGAAGATGATCTTGAGGTATACGAAAGGATAACTGATGATCCCGAGTTTGCCGAGTATGTTGAGTTGGAAGCAGACGAGTTGAATGTTGGGTCTACAGATAATGAAGAAAAATATGATGAATCAAATGCTTTTGAAGATGAAAACATTAATTTGGATGACCTTGACAACATGTATAAGAAGTTGTGTGAGTCTGAAGCGCCTCTATACCCTGGTTGTAAGTACACAAAGATGTCGGCTGTGGTGAAGTTGTATAATATCAAGGGGGCAAATGGGGTTAGTGACACATGTTTCACTAGTTTATTAGCCTTGATCAACGACATGCTTCCAGATGGTAATGTTCTTCCCGTTAAGACATATGAGGCTAAAAAACTAATTAGAGGGGTGGGTATGAAATATGAGAAAATACATGCATGTCCAAATGACTGCGTATTGTATCGAAAATTATATCAAAACTTAACCAATTGTCCGGTTTGTTTTGAGTGGAGTTATAAGGATAAGGAAGGGATCCCGGCTAAGGTGTTATGGTATTTTTCAGTGATACCAAGATTCATAAGGATGTTTGCGAATAGCAATGATTCAAAAATGTTAACTTGGCATGAAACTGGAAGAATAAATGATGGGAAGCTAAGACACCCGGCAGATGGTATGCAATGCAAATCGTTCGACGCTAAGTATCCCGATTTCGGCATTGAACCTAGAAACTTACGTCTAGCGCTGTCCACTGATGGAATGAACCCACATGGAAACATGAGTACCCAACATAGTACTTGGCCAGTAGTGTTGGCAATATACAACTTACCTCCATATGTGTGCATTAAAAGAAAGTACTTGATGTTGTCGTTGTTAATTTCCGGCCCTAAACAACCTGGAAATAATATAGATGTCTATTTGGAACCTCTTTTAGATGATTTGCGAATTTTTTGGGATAGTGGGATAGAAGTATTTGATGCATATAGGAATGAAACTTTCAATTTGAGAGCGATGTTATTGTGTACAATAACCGACTATCCGGCTTATGGCGACCTTTCTGGGCATACGGTGCATGGGAAAGAGGCCTGTCCATTGTGTGGGGAGGATATCGAGTCTGAATACTTGAAGTGTTCTTATAAGTATGTGTATTTGAGAAATAGGAGGGGCTTGGATCCTGACCATTGTTATCGCAAGCAGCAGAAAACATTTAATGGACGTCAAGAACATCGTTAACCTCCTAGAATTTTGAGTGGGCATGAAGTTTATCAGAAAGTAAAGCATATTGAGATAAAATATGGGAAGAAGAATGTCTCTAAATTGTCTACTCGTGGGTATAAGAAAAGATCCATAATTTTTGATAAACTTCCATATTGGCCTGACCTGAAGGTCAGGCATTGCCTCAATTTCATGCACATTGAGAAAAATGTCTGTGATAATATTATCAATACCCTCCTGAATGTTCCCGATAAAACAAAGGATAACGCCGCAGCTAGAGAAGATATGCAAATGATGGGTATTAGGCTAGAGTTGGCACCACAGAAGAGAGGTAATGGTACATTTTTACCGCCAACAGCTTATACCCTTTCACGGAATGAGAAAAAAGAGTTTTGTGCATGCTTGAATGGAATTAAAGTGCCACATGGTTATTCGTCCAACATCAAAATCCTTGTGTCGATGCAAGATCTAAAACTCACCGGGTTAAAGTCACATGATTGCCACACTTTGATGCAACAATTACTATCCGTGGCTATTCGCTCCATTTTACCTGGAAAGGTACGATATGCTATTACCAGATTCTGTCTCTTCTTCCAGTCCATATGCGATAAAGTCATCGATCCCGATGATGCGGATTCATTGCAGGACCTCGTTGTCACCTCTCTTTGTCATTTTGAAATGTGTTTTCCACCCTCTTTCTTCACTATCATGATTCACCTGACCACTCACTTGGTTAGGGAGATTTTGTACCTTGGGCCCGTGTACTTGAGATACCAGTATCCTTTCGAAAGATTGATGAAAGTCTACAAGGACTATACATCTAATCGGTATCGTCCAGAAGGTTGTATTGCTAAACGAGCTATGTTAGACGAAGCTCTTGCATATTGTTACGCTCAGCTCTCTCCTGAGGAGTTAATTGGCGTTCCAAAGAATCGTCATAGTGACTGGATGACCGGAAAAGGTATTAGGGGTCGGGTTGAAAAAATTGTGGCACGTGACATGTTACATTTAGCACATACGTATGTGCTAAACAACGAAGATGAGGTGCAACCTTATATTCAACAACACAAAGATGGGCTCAAATACGATCACCCAAACAAGAGCGAGATGTGGATTGCAAACGAGCATAAGAAGACGTTTGGAGAGTGGTTTAGGAATGTTGTCTTGGAGTATAAGAATTTGTATGGTGATGACATCTCTCCTAGGTTACTACGTCTTGGGTTAGGTCCAAATGCCAGGGCCACTTTTTTCAGCGGTTTTGCTATTAATGGTTATACTTTTTACACCCGCGAGCAAGATGAGGTGAGCACAATGCAAAATAGTGGTGTGAGTTCTGAATTTGAGGCAATGCACTTTGCTACTTCAAAAGATAAAAACCCTATTTGGGGAAAATGCCTTTATTATGGTGTTATTCACGAAATATTGGTATTAGATTACATTGATTTCACAATACCTCTGTTTCGATGTAACTGGGTTGATAACAACAACAATTGTGTTCGAAAGGATAAAATGGGATTTACGTTGGTCAATTTGGATAAGGTTGGCAATAATAAGGATGATCCTTTCATAAAGGCATCCCAAGCTAAACAAGTGTTCTATATCACCGATCCTATGGATAAGAAGTGGTCTGTTGTACTATCTATAAGGAGTAGACGGGGTGCACCCGATAATGGTGGGGATAATGATCAGGATGTCGTGTTTGAGGGAATGGATCACTCTTCCACTGTATCTTATTTCGACAATGTTGACACTGATCATGATAACATTGAAAGCATCTATATGCGTGATGATCATGGTGAAGGTATTTGGGTTAACGAAGAAACTATGTCGGGCAAGACAAGTCCCCGATCCTGAGGTGGTTAATAATGTGAGGTATTAGCTTATATATTTGTTTTTTTTTTTTAGTTTCTGTTATTTTTTTAAATAACTATCTTTCTGATTTTTTTTTAATAACTTAGGAACGGCATAGTAATAACAAACGTAAAGCACTGATACTTTATTAGCTCGAACAGATTTGCATTTAGGAACCATAGCGGAAATCTTACAACCATAGCTGATACAGACACACACACTTGACACTCAACATCTATTATGATAGGCTGATACAAGACCACAGGCCCTAAAACCCCATTACACTGCTATTATGATAGGCTGATACAGACACACAGGCCCTCCCGGCCATCATACATGACCACAGGCCCTCCCATCCTATTACACTGCTATTATAATAGGCTGATACAGACACACACACACTTGACACTCAACATCTAACACAGGACGTTGCTTGGAATTTTTAGGTGTACATTGCTTGGAAAACAGCCACAACCTGGTTGTAGGCATCGACGATTTCTGAATTGGCCGACTGCTGACCATTCAAGATGGTCGGATACGGCACGTGGAAATAGTCCACGGTATTCTTCAGAAGCTCGGCATCCTCGTCTGAGGCTACCCAGAGGTATGGTTCGACTGTTGATCTATTCGGAGCAACCCAGTGGCTCTTACCATGGCCTCTGAGTTGAAACATATTGCCAAGCTTAAATGCTGATTCTGCATCTGCAAGTGATGTTCCAAACTGAATGAGTAGTATCCCTTTGAATCCCCAAGGCGCCCATTGTGCCTTAATTCTGCTGACCGAGTATCCCAACTCAATAAGCTTATTCCTCAAAGGAGTAAAGCTTTTGGCAACAAATTTTCCATCGTCCAAATGGCCTGGGGCATTCATTAGGACACAGTGATATGGACGAGCAACATTTTGAGACATTTCAAAAATAGACAAGTAATTTGATGGTTTTGGTTTGGTTTATTTGCAGTGAGTATTCTTTTCTGAATTTATAGCATTCAGTGTATTGTCTTTAGATTTTGTTAGCTTTGGTCATTGTTGAAGATTCTCAAGTTATTTAGCTTTTGGTCATTCATTATACAGTCTCCATGTTTTGGTTTCTGCTGATATTGCTGTGTATAGTGCTTATGATATTGCTGTCTTTTTTGGTTTCTGCTGATTATTATTGCAGTGTATAGTGCTTATGATATTGCTGTCTCTAATTATAATTAAAAAAAATAAAGGTAAGCAACAACAACGGTTGTTGTAAATATACCCGTTGTGATTGCTTATAACAACGGTTATTAATCACAAACCGTTGTCATAGTGTTTATTATTTACAACGGGTAGACTACTTTAACCGTAGTCATTACTCTATCACAACGGTTTGTTTATAATAACCGTTGTCAATATTTGTAAATAAAGACTAACAACACTAATAATACGACTGTACTGCAACACAAAAACTCTATCACAAAGCGATCATACTGCACCACTAATTTAATCGCCTTTCTGTCATCATCTCCCTTATTAATCAGGTATTATTTTTATCAACTAATTCTTATTAAGATTTTCTAGCAAGATTGTTCAATTCTTATTATTGAATTCAGTGTATTGTCTTTAGTGTTTGTTAGCTTTGGTCATTGTTGAAGATTCCCAAATTATTTAGCTTTTGGTCATTCATTATACAGTCTCCATGTTTAATTACTTCTTATTATTGAATTTTGGATTTTCTGAATGTCGTTTATTATTGAACTTGTGAATTAGTTCAATTCTAATTTTGCTTTATCGATTGAATAGCTTTGAATTGAATTAGTTTAATAACTTCTAAACTTAAGTCAAAAAACAAATTAATGTATCAACATTAATATTATTAAATAATAAGTTCAAACGGCGCCACACACAAATGGCGCCAAAACAACCAAACAACTACAACCAAACAACAACAACAACAACAAACTAAATTGAGTCCGGGTAAATCTCCCGGATAGCTGCCACCGCTAGAGCATATGCATCAATCGGGTCAGCCTCGGCCAGAACCAACCCTTCCCACTGCTCTACCTGGGTCACTTCAACGAGGTCGACCCCATTTGGGAAACGGTGACGGTCATGTTCGGAAGCCACCCATAGATATGGTCTAGGCTGGTGGTCCGTGCTCTCAATAAAATCTTTTCGCCCATGCCCGGCCTTGTCAAACATTCTTGCCAGTTTGAATGCGGACGCACGATGAGCATCCGTCATCCCAAACTCGAAAACGAGTTCCCCTGTAAAGTATCTGCGATGATAATTTGGCAACATCTTCTTGATTAAGTAACCATTTCGAATAAGCGTATCACGGAGTTTCTTGTAGCTTTTACACACAACGTAGCCACCCTCAATATGAGAAGGCATTTGTTTCATGATGCAAGCATATGGTTTAGTAAAAGTTTCAGACATTTTGTTAGTACCTGCAATATGCACCGTTATTGAAAGTAATAACAACGGTTTTTAACAAATAACCGTTGTTATTTCTCTATCACAACGGCTATGGTCAACCGATGTCATTACTATATCACAACGGTTGTGGTCAGAAAAACCGTTGTGGAAAGTAATAACAACGGGTTGTTTAACCAATAACCGTTGTTATTTCTCAATATTTTATTTTTAATTAAAAGATATTGCAGTCCAAACCCGTGAATAAACACAGCAGAACCAGCATTGATTAAAGCATCCATTGAACATCATCAATGGCAGCATAACCCCTCTATAAATACAGCCTCAAAATCCCTCCTTTAAATATTACATAACCCTAATTAATTACTCCAAAAATTAACATCATCAATGGCAGCAGTTAACCTTCCCAACGATGAGATGACCCTTACAAAATTGATTGCAGATGAGGAGGAGGCTCTTGCCGTAGTTCCCGCTGATCATCACCCATTGATTAAAGGATCCATTGAACATCGAAAGGGATTATTGGATTAAGAGGCGTGAAGCAGTCCGACTTGTCAACCAAGCGTCGTCATCATCATCGTCCTCTGGCTACCCACGTCGGCCTTATACTCGCAGGTTGGATGCCGCAAGAGATATGTTGAGTTGTACCCGTCCTACCTTATCTCCACATGCAAGACGTGTACTTGCAGGCATTGAATCTGTTATTGCAAAATACGAGGTTAATGATCCGGAAGTCATCAGTATCATCAAGATTGTTCCGGATTGTTGGTGGCAGTGTGAGAAAAGCTTTTTACTCTTAACCGGAATTGTTCCGGATTATTTAACATCTTTATTTATTTGATGTCGGATGAATGTAATGTACTTTAATATAAAATCTAGGTTATTCCTAATGAAATCAAAGAGAAAGAATGTTGTTTAAAGTTTTTGAATTGATATGATTAATTCCGTTGATGTTCAATATTTTGAGGTTTGATCAATAGCGATAATCTATTAGATATATATAGAAATATATAAAAAAGGGTTTAGGGTTTAGGGTTTAGGGTTTAGGGTTTAGGGTTTAGGGTTTAGGGTTTAGGGTTTAGGGTTTAGGGTTTAGGGTTTAGGGTTTAGGGTTTAGGGTTTAGGGTTTAGGATTTAGGGTTTAGGGTTTAGGGTTTAGGGTTATTTTGAAGTAACACACGTATACTAATAATGATACTTAATAATTAAAAGTGATCCGACCCGAAAATGATACTTAATAATCATCACGCGGATAATAAATAATGATTTCTATCGAATTAAATTAAATAACCCGATACTAGCTAATTAATTTTGGGTCGGACAGTTTCAGGTTTGTGATGCAAAAACGGCCCGACTCGATATATAACCTCATCCGCTAGCATATTAACATTTAAATGATCGAATTAAATTAAATTAAATGAACAGACAGTACACACGAATAAACATACACGAAAGCCGAAAGGACATGGCCCTCGCTCGCTCCCTGACCCAATTAAAATAATTAACCCGGTAAAGTTACATACCCTACGAATCTAACCAGATCGGAATATGGCCTATATATTAACCATTTATTTGTTGATAAAACGTATGTACACAATAATATAAATATTATATATAGGTGGTAAAAAAGCAATAAACCGTCCTTTTTAATTAATTTGAGCATATATATATATATATATATATATATATATATATATATATATATATATATATATATATATATATGCATCAATATATCCGTCCCTTTTAGCTTACTTGAACGAAGTCGATCGACCCCATATCATTATTTAATTTGGGAAACATTGACGTGTATATATAATACTTGCATGTGCATTGATGAATCTGTTATTATTGCAAAGTAGCTAGTACGAGGTTAATGATCCGGAAGTCAACATTAATTATTATATATCATCAATATTATCATCAATATTATTGCAAAGTAGTACGAGGTTAATGACACGTGCCCCCGACCCAAAAGCGATCGACCCGAAGTAGCTACTAGCTCTAGATAGTGGATTGCCCGATCCCTAACTGGCCACCCGATCAGTTTCAGGTTAGCTAGTGATGCATGATTATAATAACCAGGTCCTTAATTAAAAAGAAAATGACCCGATTCGAGAATCACTAGACTCGCTATATATATACCACATCCGCTTGACCCGGAAATTATCGACGACCCGCCCAATTATAAACATTCCCGAAACAGACACGAAAGCCGAAAGGACCCTCGCTCCCCGACCCAAACTAATAATAATAACCCGATCGATAAAGTTATTAATTACAAACTCGTTGAATCTAACCCGACGATCGGAATTGATTGCCAGGCCAAACCCGATCCGAGCTAATAATTAAATGTAACTTACGCCTATAATATAAAAATTTAGAGCAAAGTAAAATAAATTAAATTAAATTTAGAGCAAAGTTAAATAAATTAAACGGAATTAATGAATTTATTTTCGTGCCTCAAATTTTAATACCGCGCTCGCGTATCTGAAAAATTAAAAAAAAATATACATAATCTATAAAAACGGTTCTTTATAATATCACCGTTGTTATTACTTTCAACAACGGGTCATATTAAATAAACCGTTGTCTTAGTGTTATTACTTTCTACAACGGGTGTGCTTTAACCGTTGTCATTACTCTATAACAACGGTGGTTTGTAGGATAACCGTTGTCAATAGTTTCTCTTAATAAACCCTTTAGTTTCTCTTAATAAAAAATAATTTACAATCCTATAGAGTAAATTTTACACACGTACATTATCATCATCATCCTCCTCGTTTACAATCATCCTAGTTTACAACACAAATCTTTTTGTTTAGTATCATCATCATCCTCCTCGTACTCGTGATCATCATCCTGTTCTCTTTATCATCACCATGTTCTCATTTTCTTTATCAGGTAATTTTTGTGTTTCGTCTTTAGGGTTTTAAGATTGAAATTCATCTTTTTGTTTTCATTTTCTATTTATTGTTCTCTTTATCATGTAGTTTCATTCCTTTCTAAGTTTTTAGAGTTTTAGAATCTCTGCATGACTCTTTATTTGTTCAGTTACTATTTCATTCATTTTAAGGTCTTAGGGTTTTAGAATCGCTGTATGCATGACTCTGTTCCGTTACTATTTCATTTCTTTTGAAGGTCTCAGTGTCTTAGGATTATCATGGGTGAAAAACGGAAAAGAGTAGAAAACAATGATAAGGGGGATAAGCCTGGTGAGAGGGGTGCTTCGAAGTGCCCTGCAGCCCTTGCAGCTATAGCGGCAAAAAAGCCGCTGCCTATAAAATGGAGTGTGAAAGGTGTTCCTACTGGTCCAAATGCTGGCCATTTATCCACTTGGATTGGAGTTACAACCAAACAGTTTGCGCCTATTGATTTAGATGATTTCAGGAATATAAATCCTGCATTGCAGAAGTTACTCTTGACCCGTATAAAGGTATGATAATATCTTTAGCTAAACACCATTTTATTTTGCAGAAGTTACTATTACATAAGGCAGGAAGCCGTATAAAGGTTTGTATAAATTGATGATATTAGACAGCCGCTTATTAGTATATATGATGATGATGCAGGAAGCTTTCGATATTCCCGACTGCCCTGATAAGTATCTATTACGTAAGGCAGCGGCAGTCTTAAGGCAGTGGAGGTGTGACCTTGCCAAACTACACTTGTATGTCGACAAGGAGACGGGGCAGATGCATAAGAGCCCACCGACAAAGTACCCCAACATCACTCAGCAACAATGGGATAATTATAAGGCGAAACGAGCTACTGAAAAGTTTCAGGTTAAGTATCCATGTCATATGTTTACATTTTTTTAAAACTCTACTTAAGGTTACATTTTTCTAAAAGTTTCAGGTTACATTTTTCTAAAACTCTACTTGTATCTATAATTTTCTAATTGTCTCATCTACTTGCGATTTTATATGATTTGAAGAGCGTTAGCGCCAGATATCGTGCTAACATCTCACAGAAGCGGGGGGTATATTATGGTTCTCGAGGCGGTTACAGATTGATAGAAGAAAATCTCGTAAGTAGCATCTATATATTAGATTTTTTTAATCATATTTGGACTGATATACATGTATACATATATTATTTTTGAGTTAATGTGTAGGTGTCAAAGGGTGTGACCGACTTGAATCGGCACGTAACTTATAAAGAAGGGCACACGCCTAAAGGATCCCGAACATGTAAGGAATATGATCAGGAAGTCTTGGCCAACATAGTAAGTATTATTTTATTAAGACGGGTTTTTAATAACTTTATTGTTCAATTCTTGTATGTCTGACTATCTATTTATTTTAGTAACAAAAATAAAATTAAGTTTATTTAATATATTATAGGAGAATATTCTGAAGGAGGTTGCGGAAGGGAAATTCACTCCGAGTGGTCGTGACAACGTTCTTGCTAGTGCGATCGGCCGTCCCGAGCATCCAGGTCGATTAAGGGGCGTCCCATTACATGTCGGAGTCACGAAATATTATGAGACAACTAGCTCGAACAAGAAGAAGAAAAATAAGGGGAAGGCTGACATGGTACCATTTGTTATTGTCATTTAAAATTCACATGTTATTGTTTTAACAAAATGCTGATTCTACATTTTGGGCGTGCAGGTTCAGTTATTGGCCTTCGTGATACTGAAGATGAATTCTGGAGGCAAGTCTTCCGAAGAAGAATTGAAGATGATGGAGGTTGTCATTAAAAAGGGTGAGGTAGTGCAACAGATTGGTCAAGAGGCAGACACTACTACCTTGCCAATAAATGAGGAGACGGCTGAGAAGATGGGTGAGGTACCTACTGCTGTCGAGGTTTTAATACCTCAAGCCGATAAGGTAAATATGACTTCTTCTTTTTTTTTTCTGCATTTGTTCTTTCCAGCAGCCATGCCTTTGATTGGTTTATTTTATTAGGTAAATGAGTCTGAAAAGGGGACGCAACTTGAGGAGACGGGTGAGGTACCTAATTCTGCTGAGGTTTTGATACCTCAAGCCGATAAGGTAAATACGACTTAACCATTTTGAACCTCTGCATTTGTTCTTTCCAGCAGCCATGCCTTTGATTGGTTAATTAATTTTATAAGGTAAATAACTCTGAAAAGGGGACGCAACTTGAGGAGCCGGCTGAGAAGACGGATGACAATAATGAGGTATGTAGATTATAAGAAGTTAGTATGAAGATGATATAAGAAGAGGTTTAGATCATAACAATACTAGAGAGAACATGCTGAGTTTTCAAAAACCCTTGTTGTTGCTTATCATGCACAAAGTGACAGTCTATACTCAAGTGTTTGGTTCTCTCATGGAACACGGGGTTGAGAGAAATATATTCAGCAGCTTTATTGTCACGGAATAGGGGAATAGGTTTAGGTATGGAGACCCTCATATCAAGCAACAAACTGTCAAGCCATACCATCTCTGAAGCAGTATAAGACATGGACCTATACTCAGACTCTGCTGAGCTCTTGCTCACTGTTGGTTGTTTCTTTGTTTTCCAAGATACCAAAGAGTTCCCTAGATAAATACAGTACCCACTTAGTGATCTGCAAGTAAACGCACACTGGCCCCAATCAGCATTAGTATATGCTGTCAGTGCTAAATCAGACTTTGCACTGTAGAACAACCCTGTATTTATAGTACCCTTCAAATATTTGATGACATGTAGGCCATCATTCAAATGAGGTACCCTAGGCTGACTTAGAAATTGGCTGAGATGTTGTACTGCATATGAAATATCTGGTCTGGACATATTCAAGTATAATAGCCTACCCACCAACAATAAATACTTGTAACTAACTTTACATTATATACTCAATATAGATCATTTATGATATCTATTATATTTTGGTATTTAGTAAATAATGTGTATTCTTCAGGCCAAAAACAAGCGGGTAGTTCTTCTCACCGACCCTTCATCCGAGGATGTGGTTCGTGTTGCCCAGGGTTTCATCATATACCCAAAGCCCAATGACTCAGCGGAAACCATCTTGGTTCATGGCGTACCACTCTTGCCGAATCATGCAAAAGTAGAGATAACGGTAGTCGCGAAGGGCTGTGAAACCCGTAAACTGCCCGTCCCAGTCCGTGACGACCTTCTTATTCTGGCAGATGCGGTTCAGTGTTTTGTCCAATGGCCTAATAGCCACATTTTCCTGCCTCGTGATCAAAAAATTCAACAGAATGTAGCCGGGGTTTGAAAAATACATCTAATTTAACCAGCCTTTTGTCTTTGTTCATCACCTTCATAAATAGTGAAATTTATATGTTATATTTTTGTTTTGTAGGTAACAAAAAACATGGATAAGTCGAACTCGATAGACAATAATCTTTCTACTACCTCGTCAATACAACAACTTGATGAGGTATTTAATCAACTCTCTTTATATTTTAAGTTCTACTATCGCCTCATCATTGAAAGAGCAACTTAATTTCGTTAGCCACATGTAGGTTGTGAAAGGTAGCACACCGCATCATTTCCCCAAGCTGAAAGAGGTCAGGACTCTATCCCGTACTAAATATGATGGGAACGTTTACATGGAAAAAGTTGAACGGTGACGATGCTGGACCTTTATAAGGAGGCTGGGAGACGCATAGCAAGCGAGCAATTAATAATTATTCCGCTCGAGCATGATATTGTAGGGGTAGAACGCCAAGCAATGCTGGATTGGGAAATGCTAGCCGTTTGGGCTGGCCTTGACGAGATTGATGTCCAACACCTATATGTTTGGATGAAGTAAGTTTCTTAATAAATTAAATCATGCAGTATTCTAATATTCTGACTAAGATATAGTGTTTTTAATATCGGAATTAAAACCGTCATGTAGGTACTTGAACTCGGTTGTGATCCCCGAGACCAATAATCCACTTGCTCAATACGGATTCATGTGCCCAAATGTTTTATCTATGCATATCGGGATGTTTTCGTATGAAGAACGTGTAGATTATATTGCTGGGGAATTGGCGAAAAACAATAAGCTCATTTTTGCCCCTTATAATGAAGTCGGGTAATATATAATTAATATTACGATTCCAAATACAATTGCATTTTTATATGTTTGGTTATGATGCATGTTGTGCTTGTTAATAATGATGTGTCTCTCGATCTAGGAGACATTGGGTGCTAGCAGCGATCAATCCGACCAATAAGAAAGTATTTTGGTTGGACTCTTTGCATAAACAACCATCCGAGACCTTTAAGAAGATGATTAGAAAGTAAGTTTATAATACTGATGATTTGGCACATAATATTAAGTTTCATTTTATATTATTAAGTAAGCTTATGTGACTTTCGGCCTCTTTCCTTTTTTAAAGGGCCTTTGAGAAGAAAAGACCAAACGACGATCAACCGACGGAAGATTCTGATGATGGCCCTACTTTTATTACGATAACAGGGGTACGTACGCGCAAATACAATACCTTAATAATTAAGTGCATTAAACTAATGACGCATATACATCTGTCTTTTTTAATTACGCATTAAACTAATTGGTAATTGCCTTCTCGTCTCTTCGTTTATTATGTAATAATAGGTCCCTAAACAGCCGGATAGCATCCAATGTGGATACTACGTTTGTCGTTTCATGTTGGAGATTATTAGGCGAAGAGATATCAGCATTCCAGAAAGAGTTAGTAGTTTAATGTAGCTATTATTTACTTTTTTTCATTAGAGCTGATATCTTTTCTGCTATATATATATGATCGATGTTGCTAATTATGTATGATATGCCTATACTGTTGTTACCCTACTGATCGATGTCTTTTATTTGTTTTATCCGCAGTATTTACTCAACACGCCACATGTCCCTGAGTACACTAAGCACAATATAGACGAGGTAAGGGACTTATGGGGCAAATACCTCCTTGAACATTATGTTAAGAAAGAATAAATGAAACTTAGATTATTTTGGAAGCAGATAGGGAACTTTAATTTGTAGAAGTCATTAGAGCAAGTTGTAAGTATGAATTGCTCTGAAAGAGATCATTTTGGTTGTATATATCATTTTGCTGCTGCTGTACATGAATTGCTCTGATTTATATATAGATATATCATTTTGCTGCTTCTGAAATTGGTTTATGCGTGCTGCTGCTAATGCTGCTGATTTATGCAGGATTTTCACTGGTGGCAGGGGAACAAATTACAATTTTTTCAAAAACAATAATAAAAATAATAACAACGGTTTTTCAAAATTCATTAAAAGCGTTGTAACATATTTCCCACCAAAACTTATCATACCTTTAACAACGGTGTATTATAGAATACCTGTTGGTATTAAAACTTTCCACAACGGCTTCTTTATTATACTCCGTTGTAATTAACAATATTCACAACGGGTTTGAAAAATTAAAGCGTTGTTATAATCTTTCCGCCACCAAAACTAATCATACCTTTAACAACGGTTTTAGTAAACAGACCGTTGTTACATATTTCCCACCAAAACTATTCACACGTTTTAATAACGGTGTACTCTGATATACCTGTTGTTATTAAAGCTTTCCACAACGGCTTGTTTAAAATACTCCGTTGTAATTAACTATATTCACAACGGGTTTGAAAAACAATAGCGTTGTTATAATATTTCCCACCAAAACTAATCATACCTTTAACAACGGTTTCATTTAAGAGAACCGTTTTCGTATCTTTTCCACCATAATTATTGACACGTTTTAACAACAGTTATCTAGTAATAACGACGACTTTGTACCGTTGTTAAAACTATTCACAACGGTATTTTCATTAAATCGGAACCGTTGTTAAAACCTTCAACAACGGAGGCTTTAACAACGTCCGCTTTTTAATATTACAACGATTTTTAACCGTTGTCATTGCCTGTTTTTGTAGTAGTGATACTAGTATCTTTTCAACTGCTACGGCCCACAAGTTAGAATACCAAACAAAATGTCATCATCAACATCCTAAGGCATCACCGTCATAACTCATCTAATCAGATTTCTCTCATGTCCATAATCCTCAAGTAACATGGTTTAATCTACCATCACAACTTACTACTTCCAACGAGTCTCCGATACCATAAGATAAGATCACATGTTTAAATCCAAGAATTATTGCCAAGTACTTTTCCACCAAGCATATACCCAAAAGTACACACTCGGAAACCATAGGGAGTCACTTAGTCTCAAAGACATCTTACTGATCAAGGTACCATCCAAATATTCTCACTTATAGCAACTAGTTCTAACCTAGGTACGATCCTCAAGACCATCTAATATAACTAAACTCCTAAGTTAAAAAGATTAAATCACTAATGGGTTAAGAAGTCCTAGCCAACTCATTCAACCTTACACCATCAAATACCATGAAGTATTCACAAATGATTCATGGCAAGGATTAAGCATTAAAATCATCAAACTTATCTGACCACACTTTCCTCAAGGATACAATCACTCAACACTATGGAGTGAACTTAGATCTACACCATCTTTCTCAAATCCCAAATTCATTCTCACTAACACTAACATTCCACAAAGTTCAAAATTCTTCCGACCAAGTCTAATATACCACAAACATAAGGGTATGGTGTCCACAAAAGGTCACATGAGGAAGTTGAGAGTACAAATGGGTAAGAAGGAGGAAAGTAATAATAGTAATTTCCAAGGGGAGAGGAAGTTAGAAGATAAATAAGCATCTAGATAGAAGGAAGAGAGCAAGTTACATTATGGGCAAGAAAAATCATTGATGAGGAAGAAATACACTTCAAATAGGCTCGTCAATCTTCAACCTTTGACAAAGGATACTTCTTCTTGCCAGCACACGGTCCACCTCAAGATGGTAGGTAAAAACAAGGGTAACATAACACAATCAACAAACAAGTTAGAACCTAACAAACATCAAGTACACTAAAGTCTACTACCTTAGGTCCTTAAGTCTACCCATATCGCATTCATTATTCACTGGTCAAGTTATTTAAGATTGGGGTGCACGAATGTGCGTCGAGAGCGTTATAGCTCTGATACCAATTGTGACACCCGCGATTTAGCAGTAAAGTAAACACATAGATTTGCAGCGGAAAACACGAGATTTTAAAAAATTTAAAAGCAAACCACGAATGTCACTATAATATAAAACCAACACTTAATTTAATAAATCATATATACAAATTGTATCTTAAATAAATACAGGGGACATCGATACCTTGATAAAACATAGTTAATATACTAAACTAATATAAACTACACGCTAAGGGTAAATTGCTCTAAGAACAACGCTCGCTAGCTCACTCGCCAAAACCCCATGCCAACACCAACCTGCAACCCGTTCATTCATTAAAAATGATGCCACAGTCACTGGGGAGTAACTTAGGGTTCTCCCAGCCATATCATAAGTAAACATACATAAACAACAATTAAACATGTAAAAACGTATATACAAGTGAATCATGTGAAATACAAACATGCATTTCAAGATAATATGATATAAGTACGTGAAATGCCAAATAATAAGCATCATGCTATGAATCGACTCGGGAATGACACCCTTAGGCTATATACACACTAGGGCTTACATCTCACCGTTAGTGGTATATACTTGATAAGGTAGGGACTCGACATACAATTCAATCATCTATTTCATGCAAGAATCTAACTCAATGTTCGCATATGATTCAACTTTGAAACAACCATCCAAACATAAGAATATGACAACATAACTCTCACGGTAAATGACACGCACTAGCATCATGTACAATAGCAAGACAAGTCATTGGAAGTCCACGAGATATAACGTTTCCCTGAACCGTATACGATAAGACATTTCGTATACTCATGACCTAGATAAACATGTCCACGGGGTAAGACGTTCCCCTGAAACGTGTATGATATGACGTTTCGCACACACAAGACTCTAATCCTCCCAGTAGAACGACGATAATAATACGGTCCTAGTCTAAACCTGGCCAAACTCTCGGGATAAGACGTTTCCCGATTCGACATGTGGTATGGCGTTCCACATCCAAGACTCGATCAACACAAATGACGTCGAGTACCCCAAATTTGGCTAAACCACGCGAAAAAGGTGGAAAGAGATCGATAGTCAAAAGTCAAGCTAGTACACTACATGCAATAACACCACCTCGCAAGGATACAACATTTGACGGCCGGGTCGATCAACGCATTGCGTTCACCTCCTAACAACGTCGTCATATCCCCACTAAAACATGCATACAAGCATCAAGGATATACCTCATCGCTCCGACATTCCAGTCTAACGAGGATAAGGTGTAGCCGGGAAATGAGAGTTCAAAGCACTCAACAAGTAGTGCTCAAATCAATATATAAGGTAGAACCGACTCAAGAGGTGACATATCAAAAACTGTCACAAAATATGTGATATAAGCATGATACAAATGTAACAATGATAAACATGAGACAATACGTGATTACATAAGGATTAGACCAAGTTTAAGAAGTATAATGAATAAGAAACATAGATCTCATCTCAAAACAACAAGTTTGAAAACTAACTAAAACAAGAGTCCACTTCAAACGGTCATAACTAGAGTTCTAGACCTGAAAAAGAAGAAATTCCAAGTGGAGGTGATAGCTTATCCTCTTAGGTTCCAACGGTAGGTTACACTAACCAAACAAACAAGTATTGAAGGATATATGACCATTTCACGAAAAAGGGTCGGACCTGAACCGTCCGAGTTCAAAGTGTCCTACTCGGGTTTAGGGCTCAAACCCGTCCGGGTTGGACCTGACCCGTCCGGGTCCTAGTCAAATTCGCAAGGGTTCAAGCCAAAATTCATCCAAACTTCAAGTTTAAGCTAAACAAGTTCTTACCCATTTGTAATTACCAACATAAACCATCATAAATCACCACTTAGCATAACATATGAACATCATAACATTCCATATGACATTAAAAGCATAATTAAGTTATCATTCAAGACTTAAATACAAGTTTAAGCAACAAGAAGATAATTCATCATCAACACAACCAATTTTCCATCAAATTGGGACATACAAGATGCAATTCAACAATTAAATATATTGTAGTCATAGATCTATACTATTATCTACACAAGAACTCATCTTTCACAAGTAAATGCTACAATTAACAACTAAAACATATAAAGATATCAAGTAACCCATCACCTTTACCTCGATTAGCACTTCAAATCCTCGATTCCCAACCTACCCATCAATCTACACGAATCCCTTGACCCAAAATCTTCAAAGTCCACCCTTTTACCGATAAATAATATAGTCGAAGGTTAAACCGAAATTTCTGGAAAATCGGTCTTAAAAGAAGGTTAAAAGTTTCTATATTTTATTGGCTAGAAAGAAAGAGGATGTTGAGAGGATTCCGAAACATTAAACGGAATCGAATTACGCTAAGAAACGAAGAAGTTATTCCCGTCTTTAGTTTAGATCTAGAAAATGGGTTTTATAAAAAGTTGGAGGAAATGAGTTTTTTATGTTATGAAAAGGAAGAGGATGATGAGAGGAGAAGCTTAATGTAAAAATCGTCGAGTTTCGTTGAGAGACGGAGAAATGACATCCGTCTTAAGTTTAAAAAGCTATGGAGTTTTAATGGTGGTTTGGTGTTTCAGGAAGAAGGAGAAAGTTGCTGAAATGTTAGAAGGGATTTAGAGATTTGTGGTGGTTTGTTATGAGAAGTGGGGTAGTAGTAGGCTTTAATATACAAGATGTGTGTTACTTACTCCGATTTTTGAGTAGAGTCCGATCTTGGGGTCATAACGGACTGAAATGCGATGGTTTCTACCCAACTAAACTAAATTCTATTTAACATTAATTTAAAGCCACGAGATTATAAATTATCGTCTTAAAATATTTTAACTAATTAAAGTAAAAGACGAATTTATAAAATTTACGACCTTAATAAATTATTCATTATTATAAAATCTGAGGTGTTACACTTAGCTTTATTTTTCTGTTAAGCTTCAGTCTAGTCTAAGTGTTTAGTTGTCATCGTTATTTATGTATTTTCAATTGTCAGTTGTCCTTATGGATATCAATGTCATTTATCATTAATGTGTATAAGCTTAATTTCCGTTAGCTTTGTTTTAGTATTACCTTTATTTGGGTGTTGTCAACGTCAATTATATTGATTTAAAAATAAAATGAGATAATAGGAAATTAAAAACAATTTAACATTCATCAAATACATAAGTACACCATTAGTTAAAAATTCGTCAAAGAGTACATGGATTAAATCATCAAACAGTAAGTCTCATGTGCGACCCCCTCTTGTGCGACACATTCTGGGTGTTTCCTATAGATGTATGCCAGTTGTTGTAGTTTTTCTTGTACACATCTGCATGGTGTGAAATGATATGTTCTCTATATCTTTCCCAAGGCATCTCTATTGTAGGAATTGGAACTTCTTCAGCTGGTCCTCTAAAATGTAAGCGCATCAAATGATGGTTGTGATTTAAAATCCAAAAAAGACCGTATGGCACCGAACTTTGAGGACAACTCCTAAGGGGTAGTATTATATTACATTGCGATAACTCGTTCTCCAAGACGACTTTTACCTATGACACAAATTGTCCAAATAAAAATTGATGTGAACACATACAAATCATTTCCATGCAGCCAATTTTCCTCCCCACAACCTATTTTATCAGAAAAATTCAATGCGACTCAATGTGTTTTCAAACCTAGTAAACAATTACTCGTCGGGTTGTGATACATGGATTTGCAATCCTTTCCAAACTGTGGTGCAAGAGGAACCAAAGATGGAGAAATGAGGAACAAGCGTAGAAATACGCATTTGTGGAGTCGCCGCCAACTTTTGTGGGAAGTTGGAACCGTTCAAATACTTTATGCCATGTCAAGACACAAAGTAAAGACATGAACACTAAGAACTCATTACCCTTACCATTCTATGTCTAGAATGACTCTCGTGGATGCCAATGATTACGGGTGCTCACGGAGATCTGGAGTAAGGGGTGTGGGTACGTATTAGGAAGTTATTTAATTGAACACCTAATCTCGCCCGCCTCGATAGCGGCCTCTACTAATGATTAGGGAAACTCTTCTCTACTCGATATGTAGTTGGTTATATGCATGCAATGCAACATCCACAATTTAATCCTAGCGTGTGAATTAAAACTATGTCGGTTGAACATGTAATTTAACAGTCAATTATGTCGAATAGGAATTAGATTTATTACATATGAGAAGACAATTAAATCATACAATCGTTGCAATAATTAATGACTAGATAAAATTACAAAAAATTTACAAAGATTACAACGGATCTCGGGATCTACGTCGGAAATATGCCCAAATGAAAGATTTAAAGAAGAGAAAAAAGAATAAAATATTAAAAGACGGATTAGTTGATTAATTAGTAATTACACTACGTCGAGACGACAAAGGAAGATCAGAGACAGGAACATGCGCAGCAGGTGATGCGTCCTCTGGAAGAGGCGCGTCAACCCTTGCGTCTGTTCTAGAGTTAGGTTCTTGCTATGAAGCCAGAATCACGATCAATTAGTGTTCGTTGGTGATTTGCGATTAATTGTTAAATTATGACTCGAGTGAAAGTGATTTAGTTAATTAAATACAAGATAAAAACCCACTAATATTGACTATGAGGGATCTAAGTCAAGGATTAACATCTAAATAAAAGACTATGATAAAAGACGACGTATTATACCAAGAAAAGACTAATTAAAAGATGTTTTGAATAAGGTTTTGACATACTTCCGACATGAATCTTACATAAATTGATAAATAATATACGAATAAAAGATGGGATTATTATACACTCAGACTTACATGTTGACGAAACAAGATTAACTAAGTTGCCTTTTAGTGATAGCTCAACTCGAATATAAAGAAAGTGCCCTCGTTAGAGGATTGAAAATTGATTGACTAATTGATAGATTAAGGTGTAGTGGTCAAATTGGTAGGTCAAATGAAAACGTGACGGGAACCCAGAAGGATCCGAGCTTACGTGGTCGATTTATCAAGCACGTAGATGTCAAAATGCATAGAGCAAGGTCTAGAATGCAAAGAGAGAAGAAGAGAAGGGGCGGAACACTCGCGTACCTTGAAAGTGAGCACGAACCTCTTCTTTTATAGGGAGAAAATCCGAAGTGTTTTGGAATAACACGGAAAGAAATCTAGAAAATATTCCGGAAACTGGCAAAACAAACTTGGGAAGAGGCGCAACAGGCACTGCAGCTCCGGAAGAGGCGCAGCACACGCTGCGTCATTTCCCAAGCAGTTTCCTACTTTGAAAGAAAGATTTCCGCGTTTCTTTTATGCAATTGCGATAGATTTCGAATTCTTAACTCCCAAGGGTATAAGAAAAATTCAGGGACCACCTTGGATTGACTACAGCTGAGGTAGACCGATATGTTACCTCAAAAGATGTATGTATGCATGACTTTATGGAGCGATTCATAAATAAGGAAGACCCTTCTTTATCATATGTTGCGAGGCGTAGGGCGTTTGGATTTTGCCTTCTGCATGGCTATATTTTCCAAGGGAACATTGACAAGGAAATGATGGGGGATCCTATTTTCTTGAGTTTGGTGGAAGAAATGGAGCTGCGCAAAAGCCCAGCTTGTTTGTGCTTAGGAGAGATTATCCTTGGCCTTGATAACAGAAAGGCTAATCGAGAGCTTCTATATCTGGGGTGTCCTATCGTCTTGCAGGTAAGAACCCTTCCTTTATTTCCCTTCCTTTGTTTTTGTTCGTCTTTCTTCTTTTTTTTTTCGTTATTTTTTTCGTTTTCCTATTTTTGTTTTGTTTTGACATTCTTGTGTGCTCCAGATATGGTTGATGGAGCGCTTGCGATTGATCGAGCCTCCAGTTAATGTTCAAGGATTTCGTGTTGGCTCGATCACCATGAGGACCATGCTCTATATGGTTGATTTCATCAGGATTCCCAACTACTGGGAAAATAAGCTGAAAAGTGAAGGCGGCCCGCTGATCCGATGGACTGTGCCATGGTAGCACCTCATAGTAGTTATGGGGTCATCATCTTTGGACCTAACTCGGTCGCTTCGCATTCCTGGCTTAGAATTCATGGTATGTATATTTCCGGAGAGACTGGCAAAGCAAGTGGGCCTTAAGCAGAGGGTCCCGAGACTTGACACTGTTCCCCAGATTGGCTTGGCTCATACCGCAAAGTCGTGTAAGGAATGGGCCACCAGATAAGTGCAAAGGAATATGTGGTTCATACCCGTTCCTGTTGGCTCCTTATGGGTATCTGACTCATATTTGCGATGGAGGAAGGCCAGTACTCCAGAAGAGCGCGAGAAGCTAAGGAAACGTGAGCCTGTGGACCGTAAGATCTTTGAAAGTGGTAAAGAGAAGTTCAAATATCTGACTAAAGAGGAGGAAGAAGTGGGATTTCTAGTCACGCATCCAGCGAAGAGATCGAGGACTAATCTTGCTGCAAGGGTGGTGATAGATAGACACGGTAATGCTAGACCTCGAGAAAGACCGTTGGTGATTAGGTGTGAGGTAACGTAGGAGCGCCCGACTCGTGGTCGAGACAAGATGTATGGGAAAGGTGACAAAGGCAAGGGGAATATGGAAGAGTAGCCTTAGTCAGTGTTATTATTTAGTATTATTATTTGTTATAATTAATGGTGGGATTTTTAGAATCCTAGCCTTAGCTTTTTATTTCAGCATTTCTTTAAATGTATGAGATATTATTACTATTTTTGGATAATGAATAAAGATTAAGTTAGTTAAGAAACTAATGAGTTTTACTTTCTTTATTATTCTTGTCTAATTTCAAGTGAAAATGCAAATGTCCTTTTGTTCACATTTCAAAATAATAGCAGGTTGAATCCTGTGAAGGATTGCCTACGTATTCATTAGAAAAAATGAAATCAAACCATGCGCGTAGTTCGACAAAATGCAAAAGAATAATTGTTCGAAGCAAGAGCTTGTAATGAACTTAGAAAAGGGTAGCATGTGCTTTACTTACTCCCAAAAGAAATACAATTCGATTTATTCGATGACATGAGGATTATCCAAATGTCAAAATGCAAGAGCATGGCGACATTAAATTCAATTGGCATGGGGCTGGTTTTATTCCGTGTCGCATGAGCGGCAAGTAGGGTTGCGCGAGGCGCGTTTTCCTAGTGCCTGCTAAGGGTAGTACCTTTTGAAATGGTCTAGGTTGGCAGCGTTAGCAAATTCATTCCCGTCTAGGTCTGTGATTCTAAATGCACCCCCTAAGAATATGGATTTGACTAAGAAAGGTCCAGCCCAGTTAGGTTTGAAATTTCCTCGTGGATCAACAAGTAAGAGAGCTATGCCTGATTTGAGCACTAAATCCCCTTCTTTGATGTTTCTGGGTTTAAGTCGTTTGTTGAATGCTCGTTTGATACGTGTTTGTATGTCTATACATTAAGTAGTGCACGCAACCTACGTTCGTCCAAGAGGACGAGTTCATCATATCTATATCTCTTCCAATGAGCTTATGGGATATGACTTTCTAAGAGAATACGTAGAGATGGGATTTCCAGCTCTACTCGTTGTACATCTTCCATTCCATAGGCTAAATAGAAAGGAGTGGCCCCCGTGGATGTCATAACTGAAGTGCGATAGCCCCACAATGCGAATGGTATCTTGCTTGGCCAATCACGGTAATTGTCAATCATTTTCTTGAGGATTGTAACGACATTCTTAATAGCTGCCTCTACCGCGCCATTAGTTTGAGGTTGATAACGCGAGGAATAATGATGCTTGATCTTGTATTTGGCTCGCAACTGCTCAGTCTCTTCTTGGAAGTGTGATCCATTATCACTAATGATTTCATGTGGGCAACCATAGCGACATATGATATTGGTTTGTTTGAACTTTGCCACATTTTTAGCGGTAAGACTAGTGTAGGATGCTGCTTCAGCCCATTTGGTGAAATAGTCGATAGCTACCATAATGAAACAGTGATCTCCTGTTCCAGCTGGAGTGATCTTTCCAATGATGTGGATTCCGCAAGCATAGAATGGCCAAGGAGAGGTCATGGTGTCAAGCAACGAGGGAGGAACATGCTGAACATTCCAAAAGATCTGGCAATTGTGGCAGTGTCTGACGTATTTAATACAATTTGACTCCATAGTCGTCCAGTAATATTCTAGACGTGTGATTTTCTTTGCCATGATGGGCTCGTTCATGTGAGGATCACATTCTCCGTCATGAACTTCTTCCATTACTTTTTCTTCTTGTGAACAATTAAGGCAACGCAAAATGACACTGAGAGGTGTTCTTTTGTACAATTCTCCTTGCATAAGGAAATATTGAGAGGCTAGTAAGCATATGGCACGTGTCCCCTCTTATCTATCTCTGGTGGGTATGTATCATTGAGTTTGAATTTTAGAATGGCTTGGAATCAGGGTTCCTCTGGATTCTCTTCTTCGTCTATAAGTTGGTACACATTGGCTGGTTCTTATCGTCGTTCGATGCATAAAGGCATTTCGATCATGTGATCTGGCATGTTGATCAAGGCTGCAAGTTTCGCAAGAGCGTCTGCGAACTGATTCTATTCAGGAGGTAGATGTTGATAAGTAACTTGATCAAAGAACTGGGCAACTTTATCTATTCTGGCATGATAGGATGCTAGATTCTCACTTCGAATTTTCCATGATCCCGTGACCTGGTTGATTATCAAGGAGAAGTCTCCATGAACTCGAAGATTCTTAATGCCTAAACTGACTGCCGCTAGTAAACCAATAAGGCAAGCTTCATATTTTGCCGCGTTATTTGTCACCTCGAAGTCGAGTTTGACAGATAGTGGTGTATGCTCGCCTTCAGGAGAAATGAGCAACACTCCCACTCCAAATCCTCTTAAATTCGATGCACCATCAAAGTAAAGGTCCCAGGAGTCTATACATGTTTTCAATATATCCTCGTCTGGAAATGACCACATGTGTATTGCTTGGGTGTCGTTGATAGAATTGTCTGCGAAAAACTCAGCAACGTCACGTCCTTTTATGACTTTCAGAGGTACATATTTGAGATCGAACTCTAAGAGCATTATGGTCCATCTTGCTAGAAGTCCGTTGAGAACGGGTTTCTCGAAGAGGTATTTCATGGGGTCCATTTTCGAGTACACCTTGACCGAGTAGCTAAGCATGTAATAACGTAGCTTCTTTGTTGCCCACACAAGAGCGAGGCATGTCTTTTCCAGAGGTGTGTATTTACACTCATATTCTAAGAACTTCTTACTAAGATAGTAGATGGCTCTTTCTTCTTTCCCAACAGTTTGTGCGAGCATAGCCGTCATGGCTGTTTCTGTGACTGTGCGAAATAAACCGAGAGGTTAGTCTCGTTGGAGAGGCATCAACACTGGTGGTTCGGCTAATATCTCTTTCATTCTGTCGAATGCCTTTTGGAAATCATCATCCAACATGGTATGATCTGTTTTCTTTAGCTTTTTGAAAATAGGTTCACAAATCATAATGAGTTTCGATATGAACCGACTCACATATTGTACCTTGCCCACGAAACCTCTTACTTCCTGTTCTGTTTGGGGTTGTGACATTTTGATTAAGGCTTTGATCTTGGATGGATCAATTTATATTCCTCTCTAACTGCCGACATGTCCTAGGAGTTTGCCTAAAGTTACTCCGAATGCACATTTCTGCAGATTGAGTCTCATGTTGAATTTGCGCAATCTGAGAAAGAACTTGCGAAGATTGTCTATGTGTCCTTTCCTGTCTTTGGATTTAACCATCATATCATCTACGTATACCTCCACTTCTTTATGCATCATGTCATGCAATAACGTAGTTGCGGTACGTTGGTATGTAGCTCCAGCATTAATTAGTCCAAATGGCATAACTGTGTAGCAGTATGTGCCCCATGGAGTGACGAAAGTTGTTTTATGCATGTCTTCTTCGGCCATTTTTATTTGATTATACCCGGCATACTCATCCATGAAAGATAACAATGCGTGATCTACTGTATTATCTACCAATATGCCGAGATACGCTAGAGAGAAGTCATCTTTGGGACTTGCTTTGTTTAAGTCTCTGAAGTTAACACAAACCCGGATTCGCCCATCCTTTTTTAGTACGGGGACTACGTTAGCCACCTAGTCATAATACCTGGAAACTTTGAATGAATACGGCTCTTAATTTCTTATCGACTTCTTCCTTAATCTTAAGAGCCCATTCAGTCCTCATCAACAGGAGCTTCTGTTTTACGGGTGTGAAGCCTGGCTTGATTTGAATTCGGTGCTCTGTGATATCCCTGTAGATCCCTAGCATGTCTTTGTAAGACCAAGCGAAAACGTATTTGAACTCGTGTAGGAGGTCTACAAAGCTGGCCCTCTCAGTCGGATTTAGGGTTGACCCTATTTTAAGTTCTCGGGGTTCTAGTTCGGTCCCTACGTTGATGGGTTTAGTGTTTTCTATGACTAGTGCCCCTTTCCCCTCTTGTAGTATTTCTTTGATTATATGGAGAGGTAATTCGATCGAGTATTGGTCAGGATTATCCTCATTGTCATTATAAACAGAATTGCATTTAAAAAAACACAAGGAGTAACCAGAATCTGATTTATTCATATTAAATTTTAAAAATAACTGAAACAAAGAGGCCATATGTTGAGTAGTCAGGCGGTAAAGGAACACCTGCTGGGACATTACCCAAACTGTTGTTATTACTAGATGCTATGGTAGGAGAAACAAAGGGATGGGGGTGACAGCAGGAGAAGACTCTCTAGGAAATTCGCTAGACTCAGACTCGGACTCCGACTCTGACTTTGACTCGAATTCGTTGTCTTCTGGTTCTCCTTTGAACATCACTTCTTCCCGAGTAGTGACTTTGAAGAGTTTTCCTTGGTTGTTGGTCCATTTGATCGACTTTCTCCATCCTTTCGGCTAGCTTGAGCCAGCGTCGCTGATCAACGATGTAGGGTTGAAATGGTCGTCCTGAACTATCATGGTAATGATCTCACCCTGTGCAGCTCTGAAGAATTGATCTTCTCCAAACAGAAGGCTAACTGGTTGTCCGTCTAAACAAGGTGTCTGACGAGCTTTGACGGTAGGAACCGTTTCTAAGGGAATAAAGTAGCAATCGTGGAAGACCTCGATTCCAGCTAATTGTATTCCTCTATAGTGCCAAGGCTCAGGAAATCCATGAAAATATTCTTGGCATCCTTCCCTAACGAAACCGTTTAGAGTAGGGAGATAAGGTATCTGGATTCCTTTACTCTTACGATTTTGGGCTTAAGTAAGCATTTCTAAGGCTTCCTCTTTCGTGGTTTTTTATCCCTATCCCAATGGTATCTTCCCAGAGTTCCCTTCTTTGTACGGTGCAAGGGTACTCTTCCTGGTAGGGTTTAATGGCATCCTGGGAAGTATCCCTAGGATTTGAGCATGTGGTTGACCACTAGGTTAGAGTATGGGTCGAAATATAGAGGTGGCAACTCATTCTCTACGAGATTCACACTCTGAAAACCTCCAAGCTCATATACAGGATCTGTGATTACTTGATTCCTGGACATTTTCTCTATCACAGCCTTGATGGGTGATAAAATGGTTGTCACTACTTTGCCATCTAGATGAATTTTGATCGTCTGGTGTAGGGTGGATGTTACCGCTTTAGAAGCGTGAATCCATGGCCTTCCCATGAGTATGTTAAAGGATGCTTCAATGTTCACAATCTGGAAATTAACCTTTCGCTCGATTGTCCCAGTGGCTATGGTGAGTTTGACTAGCCCTACTACTTTACGTCGTGTCCCGTCATATGCTCGAACGCCTTGATTTGTAGGAGTCCAATTTGATTCTTTCATGCCCAACTTACGTGTTGTCTTCAGTGGTATGACATTGACTGCGGAGCCATCATCTACCAAATTCATTGGTATATTCTTCTTTAGGCACGTGATTGTGTGATATACGATTAATTTAGACCGTTTCTCCTCTTTATTCTCTTATGTTTCGGCGTATTTAGTTTACTTTAGCGCCGGTTTTATCGTATTTTGGCCCTCATCCCGGGTACTCTCATATTATTTAATTCCGTCTCATTTTATAGGAAATATGCCAAGACAAGGACGAGACGGGATGGGAATCGAGTAACCGTCACAAAACAAATACACAAGAAGAGAATCGAGGCTGGTGGGCCAGCCGGTGGTGCCACCAGCAGCCGGCCCACTGGCTGTGGCCACCTACCCCAAATGTTGAACGGAAAGAAAGAGAATCGAGCAGGGAGCCTAAGCCGGCCTAGCCCACCTGCAGCCGGCCGGACAGGCTGGGGAAGTAGCCATCAAGAGGAAGAGAGGAAGGGAGTAGCCAGCCCCAGCCGGCCTAGCCCACCGGCAGCCGGCCGGACCGGCTGGGGAAACACCAAGAAGAAAGCATGAAGAAAATAAGATGAAGGAAGAGCAGGGGGCGCTAGCCGGTCCAGGCCACCGGCGGCCGGCTAGCTGGGTCGCCGTAGTCCGTAAAATCAGTTTTCTTCTTCTTTTGACCCCCTAATCCTATCAACCTATATATACCCCCCTCTTAACGCATTCCAGACACACAACCCTAGACAAGAACCCTAGTAATTAGTAAGAAATATTTCCCTAATTAGTACTTTAATCTCTCTTAATTAGTGATAATTACTCAATTTCCTAGTTAGTTATTGTTAGATCTAGTCTTTCTCTTAGTTACTAGTGAAGATTTGGGTTGTAGTTTAAATACAAGAGGAGACTCTTTCTTCCATTATTAATTCAAGTTTCAATCTTTCTTACAATTTTGGTATATTTCTCATCTCTATTTCATTACTAGTCATTGAATTACTTATTCTTGCTTGTTTAATTAGTCTTAGATGTTGCGAATGCCTTCTCTTGTCTATTTGATATCAAAGTCTTTATCTTTAATGTTTTCCTTCATTAACATGAATGAGTAGTGTATTGCTAGGGTAGATGGGGTTTTTATTGTAGGTTTATGGGTCGATTATGGTAATTGGGCATAAAGATTAAGTCTTTTGGTAGTCTACTTTTTTTCTGCACACAAGGTGTTTGTTGGAATGCTTGAATGAGTAATTTGAGTCTTTTCTATATTTAATTGCTAGTTTGAGTGAGAGCTTAGACTTGTATTGTATTCGTGTGTGTGTTGGATGTTTAGGGGGAGGTTAGGGCGAGAACCCAATCGAACCTTAGATTAGGGCTTGTCTCGCATTCAAAGGTGGAGGCTTGCCTATTAACCGTCTTGCACCGAGAGGTGGAGACATGCCTAGACTCATATTTAGACTAGTCTTAACCCCCACCATAATTGATCTATATCTTACATTAGTGACGTTCACCGTAGTTTCTTTTAATCTTTGTTTTAAATCGAATCTTTGCCTTCTTGTTAGTCTTGTTTAGCATTAGTCATCTTCAACATGCTTTTAGCTAGAACTAAACTAGAATTCGATTAAACCGTCTTAGAACCATAATCACCGTCCCTTGGGATACGACCCTTGAAATACTCAACGGTAACTCGTTCGCTTGCGAGGTTAAGTAAAACAGACATCATTGTGATATACAGAGCGAGGTTGTGACTAGACCTGAAAGGAGGCAAGTCTTCATCTAAGAAAGTAACTGGGTTACATAGTTTGTCTGAATCTTGGAAGACCAAGTTGACTGCATTGTCAGGTGTAGAGTCGTGTGCTACATTTACCTTTGCCAATGCTTGTAGTAGAGCCTGGCGATGGGGAAATGAAGTTGCAACTAATTGCTAGACTGAAAGATCAGCCTTTGTCTTCTGTAGTTGCTTTAGTAGATGGTCAAAAGATGTACCCTCGTCATCATTTGGGGTGACAACAGTGGTGTTAGTAACTGAATCATTAGTATTAGGACTGTTCTGAGGGATACTCTGATAAGGGCGTCCTGATCAAGTAAGATAGTCAATATCTTGATCTTCGCTATTTTGAGTTTGATAATGTTTTGTGAGGTACTCATCCTCATCGTTATCGGCCCATATTCCGTTGACGGTATTGAGTTCTTTCAAATTGATGATTTCAGCTTCTAAAGTGATGACTCATTCAACCAGGTTGTCACATGTTGTGATCACGTCTTTCATTGTAGATTGTTGGAATAGGACTGGAGCTCGTGGTACGCCTTCTTGGGGCTTGGTGCCCGGAATGCGTAGGGATGTCACGATAGTTTCGAGCTCTAAAACCCGTCCACTCACATTTCTAGCCCTTGCGATGAAGTCATCGATGGTAGGAGAAATGGTGGAATACCTTTCTTCATTTTTGAGCATGTTAATTTTATCTTCAGGTGGGGAGATGAGGTGTGAAAAATCCAAGGTGGATTCGTCATCCGTGATCATTAGAACTCCAAGAGGATTCTTAGTGTTGTTGGGTTTGCTTCATGGGGGTAAGGGTAGACGACCATCCTCAATCTTATCTTGAAGGACATGCTTCAATTTGAAGCATTTCTCCGTGTCATCCCCCTTGCCTCTATGATACTCACAGTAAGCGTTCTCATCCAAGAATTTACTTTTCTTTTCCGGATCAGTTGTAGGTCCTATAGGCTGGAGCTTGCCTTGTTGAGTCAATCTTTTCAAGGCACTGGAGTATGTGTCGCCGATGTTTGTGAACTTCTTTTGAGGGTTGTTATTTCTAGGTGATTCAACAAGACTGACCTCATCGGTCTTGTTAGTGGAGCCATAAGAACGACTCGTTGAGCCTTGATACCCGCGACCTACCGCTTTAGACAAGAGTATCTTTCGGATGTCGTCTTCTATTCTGATCTCTAGCACAGTTAAGTCTTTAAAAGACTTTATGTTTTGGTATCTTAAGTGGTTTGCATAAATGGAACTTAGATTGTCCACGAACTTTTCCACAACAGTGGCTTCATCTGGACGTTCGACCAGTTGTGCAATATTCTTCTTCCCCCAACTTAGGAAGTCGGTGAAACCTTCCTTCTCATTTTGAGTAAAGACCTCTATAGTACGCATGTTAACTTGAATCTCAGCATTGTTTGCGTATTGTTTGGTTAATTTGATCAATTGCAGCATTATCCTAAATTGCAATCTTCTTGTGATCTAGAGAATAGAACCATTGCTTGGGATTGGTGTCGAGAGACGAAGGAAAGATCATGTGGAACATCTCTGGTTTGATGCCTTTGATAGACATATAATCCTTGAAAGCACGGATGTGTAGCAAAGGGTTCTCATGCCCCTTAAATTTTGGGATGTCAGCCATATTAAAGTTGGTTGGAAGATGGGCATTCACAACATCATATTTGTGGTTGTTCTCCCCATAGATGTCATCTCCCTTGAGGTACATTAGTTGCTCTTCCAAGTATTGGAGTCGCTTTTCCGCTCTAGTAAGAACTGGTGGGGTATGACTTCTAGTTGTCCCACGATGAGTGGAATGTTATCGTGTACACTAGGGCCAGGAATGTCTGCAGGAGGCAGCCTAGTTTCTACGGCAACAATTTGACCCTCAATGGCATTGAGGCGAGCATAGCCTTGGTCTTGACTTGTTTGGCGACGGAGGAGCGCATCTACGATTTGATCATTACAATTTGGCTTGGGTTGAAGAACACTTGCTAGACTAGTTCCAGGGATCTTGAAAACTGAGCAAGAGACCGACAACGAATCAAAACACGATCGACCAATCTAGCACACTTACTCGAAAAGACTTGACTTGTGGAGTGGGAGTGTACCGCTATGTTTAAGTGAGTTTTGAAAATGACTGGTTTGGAAATGTTTGTCCTAGATAATCATAGTGTGGTTGTAGGAGTGTTGGCTTGAAGTGGAAAAATGATTTTGACTAGACAATTGGACAGAGTTTCGACTCATTGCGCTACTTTAATTTGAAAATGCTTTATAGTATTAAACAAGGATTTTTGATTTTGAAAATTTTGTCATGGTTTTTTTACAAAGTGGTGATCATGTAAGGGTTATACACATTTAAACATGCATTATAACGGTATGCTGAGTGCATTTAAAACGGTTTTGGCTTAAAGGGTGGGTTGCCATAACAAGAAATCAAACAAAAGTTCGGTGGAGATGTCTGCGCCAAACATGAGTAAGGCCGGTTCCTGGTCCATTTCCGCGAGTAGTAAAAGCTCTTGGTGCTAACATGAGTACACACAGTGGTATGGTTGACGTCAATTCCTATCCATCCATAGGCCCAGATAATAATTTGAACCGTCCAAACGAAATGATTGGTCGAAAAGGTTGGGTTAGCCCTAGGAAGGCTGAATAAAACGATCTAGGAAGGTCGAGTAATAAAAACCTTGAAAGTGAGCACGAACCTCTCCTTCTATAGGGAGAAAATCCGAAGAGTTTTGGAATAACTCGAACACGGAAAGAAATCTAGAAAATATTCCGGAGACAAGCAAAATGAACTGCGGAAGAGGCGCATCAGACACTATGACTCTTGGAAGAGGCGCAACACCCGCTGCATCATTTCCCAAGCAGTTTCCTACTTTGAAAGAAAGATTACCGCGTTTCTTTTATGAAATTGCGGTAGATTTTGAATTCCTTCTAAATAAAATACGGATATATTTTACCAAGAAAGATAAGTTTTGAAATATTAAAATATCCGGAATATTCTCGAGCGTTCAGAATCGGTTTTAAAGACGGTTTATAGAAAATGAAGCGGTTTTTGACCCGGACTCAAAATAAACTCTAATGATTGTCAAAACGACCATATCGGCACGTAGATGACAACCAAGGGGTAGACACAAGTGTTTCAGCTATCCCTTGAAGATAAACTTATGAATGGTCATAAATCGTTTCGCATACCAAACATGCGGCCCAATCATCACTGGGAGATTGGCAGAAGGTGTAGAACTGAGGTATCTACACGGGTAAGCCGCATAAAAAAATCCTTGTAAACTTCGAATCCTCTAATCTCACGAACAATTTATTCTCGCATTACTAGGTAGTCAGTTTCTCGACCTCGCGCAGCATGAGACAATACTCGAAAACCACAATGCCCATCGTCACACACATCTACCCAACCATTAAAATGACTCTACAGCTTCTCCGGGACCCCCCCCCTATCTTTTACTCAAACATGACAAAAATTCCCCTAGTGTATGTCACTTCAAAATGTGCACCAGTCGTTACCTCCTCAAAATCACCTAATGTTGTTTGTTGAGCGTTCGTCGATCCATCTGTACTATGTGTCCCATACTTCCTCTTTGTATGTTCAAAAAGCCGACTTGTTACGAGTAGTAGATTTTCTCGGGAGACCCTTGGGATTTTCTCTTATAACGGGTAGGAATATGTACTCGTCCTGCAAATGAAGAACGCTGCACATTTTCTCTATAAAAGACCTCCTATTTGCCTACTCCTCATTTCACCGATAAGCTCTTCAAAGGCATCATTATCGTTTTTGGGCATTGCATCATCATTGTCGTACTCCAGAGTTCTCCGAAATGAATGAACTTGATCAAGATGGACTCTCCTATCCTTGTTTTTCAAAGCAATCAAGAGACAAGCACAAGGTAAGCCATGGGTAGTTCTTAATGCACATCTACATCGATCTTTCAACCCGATCCCTAACTCAATTCCTCTCGTAGTTTCATTTTCTATAATATCAATTGCCTTGGTAGACACTTTACTTTTCAAAAAATAAAACAAATAAGAAGTAATTCCAGGTTTACTTCTTGATTCCTCGAGCTCTCTTGTGATTTTGGAGTGTTGGCCTTCAAGCATTGAATGAATACGGGACCACATAGTATCAAGGGTAAAGCTAGAGATTTTCAACAAAGCCTTCAAAAGAGAATGAGAGGACTCTACCCGGGAAGTGGATGTGTTCCCAAGATGAAAATACCGGTACGCGGAGCATAATACGAACTTGTCCGGGTACTCACCCCATGTTTTCACCGCATAAGTAGCCAACGCATCTGAAACTTATCCTCAATAGTTTCATTTAACACTAAATTCCAGCATTGTTCCACATTGTTCATGATATGATTTTTTAACCACTCAACCTTTCGCCACCCAAGTGCTTTTTTCTCAATAGCATGGTTCACGTGCCAACGACACAACAAGTGAGAAGTATAAGGATATACAAACCGTAGTGCGGGGATCAAGCCCAACTTCCGATCAGTGACAAAGGCTGAAGGAGATGCATCAGTGCATTCGAGAAGCTCACCCAACCTCTTCAATAACCACGTGTACCAATCGTCCGACTCAGAAGGAATCAACACACTAGAAATTAAGAACGAAGACCCACATGGTGTGACACCAACATGCTCAACAAGTGTCATCTTGTAAACGTTCGTCTGTAGGTCGAATCAATAAGTACAATATGTGGATAAGTGCAGAAAAACTTTACGGCTTCAGGATGAGAAATGAAAATATGAGTGACCTCACTTGTCTCCGAATTTTTATCATGCCACTACACATACTTAGCTTCTAGAACTAGAGAAAATGTTTGTTGAGCGGGATTCTAGACCCTCTTATTTCTCGCCTAAGCTTGGTTGTCTTGCTATAAATTTAGGTGCTTGAAGGTTGAGGCTTTTCTGGAGTTCTTTGATGAAGACCGTTTTTAATATCTCTCGGGGGAATAAAAGCCCGGACTTGTTGCATCACATACTCTTTCTCATCTGCATCCAAACCCGTAAAATGCTCATGCTTATCTTTGTACTTTGCCAAATCGTGGTTGTGAAATCCAAAACCTTGCACGGTCAAAATGTTTCAAAGTATTAGCTATTTACCATCTAACCAGCTACACTCGTTTTGCCAGGCTCGAAAACGAAATTTACAATCATATGTAGTTAGCCTACCCTTCTTTGAAGAACTGTCGGGATCGTACTTTTCCTTGGATCTCTCGTACCTTGCACAACGCAAGTGTGAAGACAAGAAATTGGGTTGGCTACAATTTTGCGCCATTAATTGCTCTCACCAAAGGAAAGCCTTTCTCAAACGCTATCTTTTCAGCTCAATCGAACTCTTCATCACGATTTTCAAAGCTTAGATTCGTCACGAAAAAAGGGTTCAAATCAACCCTTTACCACCAAATTCCTCAAATGAATCATATTTACTTCAATTTTTAATTAATATTAGATACAAAACAAAGGGTAATACATTTAAAATACTACAAAAATTTGAGTCTAGATTTTCATTTTAATAGGTGAACTTGTTGTTGAGGAGTTATAAGAAAGATGTGGTGAGGGAAGAGTTATTGAATCCTCCCATACCCACTAGAGGATTTGGGTGTTTTCCATTGTAGTCTTAAGTTTATTCAGGACGAGTAAAAGTCCAAGTGTGAGGGAACTTGATAGAATCAAATTGTGTTGGGTCAATAGGTTAATCTTATCGTAATGAACATTCTTAATACCGGGTTTTAATTGGATTTTTATGTAATATGTCGGTTTGCACTTTTGGTTGTAATAATTTTGAGGTTTTAACTTGATTTGCACTAATAACTTTGTAATTACGACTTTTGCTTGTATTTTTGAAATTAAAACTTGGTTTCCATATCTCCTAAATCAAGGAAAAGAAGGATAGTTAAAAGCAAGGCAAAAGAACAAGTTTAAAGTCAATGAAAGTAAGAAAAATAAAGGTTTGAAGCCTTGGCATGCAAAGCAAGAGCCAAAATGAAGAAATAAAAGCTCGGTTTCGCAAGGGTCAACTTCAAATGGGTATATCTTGAGTTTTTGAACTCTTATCAATGTAAGGACAAGTGGAGGTTATATCTTATCCTCTTATCTTTCCAATGGTAGGTCGCACGCCTCAAACTACAAAGAAACAAGAGAGAAATGCCTCTCGCAAAAACGTGATGCTGGGCTGAAAAACGGAGGTTGCGTCACATGACGTAGGCTGCGCTTTTCACTGCCTCCGCGGACTAAAAAAGTTCCCTATTCTAATTTTTTGAAGCCCCACTTTTGGTAGAATTTAAAGGGTATAAATACCAAACATTTAATACTCATATAGGGTACCATCTAATCTCTCATTCCACATCTAGAATCTCATATTGTTGTTATTTTGTTTTGTTTTTTCTCACTAGAACTTGTAGTAAATTTAGTTTAATCTTTTGGATATGAAGAACAAGGAAGGCTAAGTCATTTCTACTTCGTGTAATTTGAACAAGTGCACTACTCCTATCATTGTATGACTCTATAATCTTCCTCTCTTATATTTAATACTCTTTTCTTGTGTTAATTTTGTGTTATGTAGATAAAAGTTTAGCGTAACCATCTTTACATTTTATTTACTTGATGAATGCTTATTTTAGGTAGGATTGGTTATCTTATCAGTGAATGTGTTAAAGCAAACTTGAAAGATTGTAACTTTGGTTTAATGTTTGAATCTTTGAGGTAGAAAAGTGTGTGTTGTGTGTTATAATATGGTTTAGTGTTGTGATACATGATTCTAGCTTAATCCCTTGGTAGAATTCTTAAAGCTTGTTACTTTAGTTGTGCTTGTGATTTAATTAGTATTGATTTTCAAAAGGTTGATCTTGGGTGTTTTAATTCATATGAACTAGTTTCTTGGGAGGTAGTAATAGATATATGAAGGGGAAGTCGTAAAGGAGTCGCTCTTGATAGTTGTTGGTGTATCTTAGGAGAATTGCACCAACTGTTTGTCTCATATTGTTTTAGTGCATTTAAGGTGTTTGCTAAAGTGTTTAGCCTAGAAAAGTTCATATCTTTTACATTTTCATGTTACCATCTTAACCAAACTTCTTCATTTATGTCTTACTATGTGTTGTCCAGGATAAATACCCTTTGTTTGTGATTAATAGTAAATAGTGTGTTAATTTGGTCTGCGGAGGCAGTGAAAAGCGCAGCCTGCGTCATGTAACACAACCAGCTTTTTTCAGCCCAGAAGCACGTTTTTGCGAGAGGCATATCTCTCTCGTTTCTTGGTCGTTTGAGGCGTGCGACCTAACGTTGGAAAGCTAAGAGGATAAGCTATCACCTCCACTTGTCTTTGCATCGATAAGAGGTCTATAACTCACGAAATAACCATTTGAAGTGGACCCTTGCGAAATAGAGTTTTCATTATTTCATTTTGGCTCTTGCTTTGCATGTGAACGCTTAAAATCTTTCTTTTTCTTGCTTTCCTTGACTTTACACTTGTTATCTTGCCTTGACTTTAACTATCCTCCTTTTCCTTGGTTTAGGAGATATGGATACCGAGTTTTCGTTTTCAAAATACAAGCAAACGTCGTAATTACAAAGTTACACGTGCAAATCAAGTTAGAACCCCGACATTACAACTAAAAGTGCAAACCAACATATTACATAAAACTCCAATTAAAACCCGGTATTAAGCTTGTTCATTATGATAAGATTAACCTATTGACCCAACCCAATTTGACACTATCAAATTCCCCCACACTTGGACTTTTACTCGTCCCGAGTAAACTCAAGACTACAATGGAAAACACCCAAGTCCTTTAGCGAGTATGGGAGGATTCAATAACTCTTCCCTTACCACATCCTTCTTATAACTCCCTCAACAACAAGTCCACCTATTAAAATGAAAATTTAGACTCAAATTTATGTGACACTCTTATCTCACTCCCTCTCCTTATATCACCCTCTAAACAAGACACAACAAACCACTGACTCCGACTCAACTCATCAATCCGCCCTTCTTATAACCCCGCAAGATAATGACCACCCTTGTCTCATCTCGAGATAATAACAAAGTGGCCCCAAAACCCCTACAACACACATCACTACAACTCTTTATTACACCCCCTTATGACCCATCAAATGTCAAGCTAGGCTACTTGGTTGGCCCCAAACTTTACGATTTGAGTAACCCATCAACCTAAAAGAGAAATCCACCAATTTAGAACTAAATTTGTGACTCATAATCTAGCCTCCTTCCAAAACCCTCCTTATCACTCCCTTCTTTTTCTTCTAAGATCCTCTGTATAGGAAGTAGTATGCTCAATATTTTTTTATTTTTTCTTTTTTGAAAATCCCTCATTTTGCCTAAGGTGCCATTTCATATTTTCATCTTAGCTTTCCTTTCCTCTGATGGTGGCTCGCAACGGGACACATTTCTAATTAGGAGCACCCTTCGAGTGCTTTGTGCATTTTAGATTGATGAAAAAAGTGGAATAGATCCGGAAATGAACATGTAATGCTTTTATTCGAAATGATAAATGTTTGACAGACTCTAGGAAAGAACGATCCCTAGGACACACCTTAGATCGCGGAACTTTGACCTGATTGAAAGAAAGGAAAGTCTTAGACTCAACTTAGACTAAAACTGGAAAATAGACTCCGACTCGTAATCATCAAATCTTGTCTTGGGCGCCATTCTTCGAACTTGACTAAAACTTAGAGCGATCAACAAAAATTTTCCCCACATAGGTCCCATTTAGGCGGCATAGTGACCGAATAAGATGGGACACATCTACATTCCCTTTGAAAAAGATTCCGTTTGCATGATCTCCAAATGGGTTGGTTATATTATTGGGCTTGACGGTCGGGATTGGGATCGTTCCGTTCTTGATCTTATCCTGCATTTTGTGCTTGAGACGGTAACAGTTTTTCGTGTCATGTCCCTTACCTTGGTGATAAGCACAATATGCATCAGGCTTGTACCATCTATTTTGTTGCTCCAAAGGTGGTCCAGGAGTTTGTTCAATGGGCTTTTGCTTCCCTTGGTCCGAAAGTATTTCTAAGGTATATGCATAAGTACACCCTATATATGTGAACACTCTTGGGCTAGAGCGTTGCGGTATCTAAGAGGTTCCTCTTAAAAGGCTTATGGCTTGAACATGGTGGGCCTCAAGAAGTTCATTTGACTTAGAGGAAGCGGCCCCTCTGTACCCCTTCGGTTTTTCACTAGGTTCTACCATCAACCACCTTTCTTCCTACCCTTATCAATTCTTTGAAAGAGCTTAAATTCTAGGACTTCATAGCATCACGATAGACGGGTCATAAATTCTTCACAAACTTATCTACTATTTCATCTTCATCGGGTTTTCGAGCCAATTTCCTGCTTTCCGCGCCACCTTACGAGGAAATAAGTAAATCCCATCTTTTCTTTTTGAGTCATCACCTTGAGAGTCCTCATACTAGTTTGCATCTCGGCATTTTCAGCATAATGTTTACAGAATTCCATTGTAATATCTTCAAATGCAGGGTAGTTCTTTAACTCTAGGCTATAGAACCAAGCTTTTGGGTGCTCCCCCAAAGATTGAGCAAATACATTGGATAGCATTTCCACATGTACCCCCTTCAAAGCAAGATAATCCTTGTAGGATCGAATGTGTTGCAAAGGATCCTCGGTCCCTTTCAAATTAGGGATATCAGTAAGCACAAAGTTCCGGAGTAGCTTGTGCTCGAGTGGAGAGTAACTCCTAGCATTTTCAAAGTGGATGTTCTCCCTTTGAGATAGCTTCAACTGATCTTCAATTAGCTTGAATCTCTTCTCAAGCTCAGTCTTTGCAGGTGGGGTAGGGATTTCCCCACTAACCTTAGTCTCTATGGCTTCTAGTCGAGCCATCAGCAAATTCATGGACTCACTGAGTTTGGTCATCATAGCTTCCATTGTTTTCTTTCTGGTTTGGGCCGGCCTTTCTACAATAAAACCTAGAAATGAGCAAAATGCTCGTTTATAAGAGGTCACACGCGGGAATGGGGTCTTAGACCTAACTAGGACTATGACTCGGCCCAAGCTAAACTTATACTTGACATCAAATCAGTGTGACTAACCCGTGATTGAACCAAACATGGTTCATGGGTTTGAAAACACCCAATCCCGCCCGTGATTGAATCAAATCAGTGTGACTAACTCGTGATTGAACAATCGCGAATCCTTTTCTCTAAATGGTTTCGAAGTTCCTAAAACTTGGTGGTGACTCCTTTTCAAAACGGAAACCCCACGTGTTGGGAAGCTAAATTAATATCATTAAAATAACATCCAACCCCGCCCGTTGCAATACAACCTCTACTAAGGATGATGATGGCCTATTTGAGTAAAATTGTGATTGTTTATGCAAATGCAAAAATCGTTTTAACCCCTAACATGTGGCATGATTTCTATGTCGTTTAATGCATTAAATCTACTATGTCCAAGTGATTTAGCATATGAGTCTATTTGAACTATGCTATTCTAGCAAACAATCGCGAGCAAGGCATAAAGGGAAAGGGGAGCCAGTTGGAACTAGCTATTACAACCCAGACGATTCACGTCGACTTGATGAGCAAACAATTGAAAATAGATACAACTCAATATATATACAATGGACTAAACAACACACCTCTCACGCCTATTCTAGACACAAATCACGTGCCAATAAGAAGATTATGGCTCACATGGACTTCGTCTTTAACCTTCTTATTACTTTGCACCATCGCTTTGATTTTATTAATTAAATACTTTTATTTAATCAACCAAATCAAAGGTTTTTTGAAAATCATTTGACTTAAAATAAATAAAGGACACACTAGACCCTTATTTAAATTACATCACTCAACTTTGAATTAATAACAACAAACTTGCAATAATTAAAACAAACAAATTAAATCAATTGGAATAATTAACGAATTAAAGCAATAAATAACCAACACAAGGCAACATGTGACAACATATTAATTATATCATAATTAAGCATGTAAAACAATAGACAAATTCAACATGTGAAACGTGACACGTTACATCAATTAAAATGTGATTTAATTCAATTACTTCATAATTGAACCAAATCTAACAAACTAGGCGTGCCAATAATCATATCAAATCCTAAACATTATATTAAACATGATACAACATTCAACGTAAATTAATCTCATTAATTTATCACACAAAACTGATTAAATATTCTTTTAATCGTAACAAGTCAATTTAACTCAAATTATCTCATAATTTAAACTAAATAAACTAACATGTTAACAAACATGAACAAACTAATTAAAATTCTATCTTAATTATTTTTACCATCTAATTCATGTTTAAACACCATTAAACAATAATCAAACGATAATGAATTAAACTAAACATGTTAATTAACTAACATAATTATTACTAATCCTACAACAATTAATCATCATTATTCATCAACCATCATCAATAAATATCATTAACACCATTAACAATAAAAGACGATGATCAAACGATAAGCGATAAAAGAGAGGAAAGGATTGAATTGTTGCACCCTCAACTTAGATGTACTTCGGACGGCATTTAAGAACGCCGGATTCAAGCTTTCACCCAAGGGTACGTCTTCGACGGTTTTTAAACTCAATGAAATAATAAAAGATTAAAACTTTTAATCATTAAAATAAAAAACAACAAATTCAAAAGAAACCAAACTTGGTTTCGCAAGGTTTTGGGACACTCGAGTGACAGTTTTCAAATCGAGACTACGACTTCGTTTCTTACTCAAACTTTGATCCAAAAGACGTTCTAGAATCGCGGAATTCCAACGTTTTGATTTGTAGAAAGAAAAAGAGACAAAAACAACTTATAATTTACTGAAAACGAGTGACAATAGAGGCTGTCCAAAACAGAAGCAAAGGTGAAAAAAGAGAGCTTTTTATCGCTCTAATTGTCACCTACACTCGTGAATGAACCTTGGGACCTGTTCCTAAGTCTAAGAGGAGTACTAGGAAGGTTTTATTGCGTGATTTTCAATGGAAGTGGAGGTTTTGTGGTTCGGTTTTAGCTAGAGGTTGAAGAAGACGGATTTTTTGGGTGTTTGTTTGTGTGCTCTCTTGCTCGTGTGTATTGTGTATGTTGTATCTCATATTAGGGTTTTCTAGGCTTCCTTTTATAATGTTAAGGAGTCCTATATCTCATAGAATCTAGGTGTAGACGGCATGGGCGAACCCAAGTACACCAATAGTGTGGAAAATGCTACACCATAATCTCAGAAAATTAAGAAATATTAATAATTTGCTACACCATTAATTTTCAATTTGATATGTCATTAATGATCTTTATCCCTCGGTAACTTGTGCACTATTCCTACAATGTCTCTTTAACTAGGTAAAGTACTCTTAATTACTCCTTATTTCCCTCAAAATATTTGCTCATTTATTAACATCACAATTCCCATAGCATATTGGTTGTTTTTGCTTAATCAATTTACGCTTTCCAAATTCTCGAACATGGTAACTGATCAAAATTTCCAAATATAGAGAATAGATTGATCATTAGCAGATATTCTAATAGTTTTTTTTCAATAACCTTTATACAAATTATTGTGTAAGACCGTTGTACTGTACGACAAGGTAAAAACTGACATTTTTCTGGTAAAAAGTGATCATTTTACGTTAAAAAGTTACCACTTTTTATAATTATAAAATCACCAGATTTTAAAGTGGTCACCATTTATCACAACGTGGTTAAGGAGTAGTATTTATCATAAATTTGTCAATTTTTACGTGGTTGTACCGTACAACAGTTATACACAATAATAAAATAAATCGATTGTATATGTGTTTAAAATTTGATTCATAGTTACTATCTTTTAGCATGTTTTAGCAATTAGATACAGGACAAAGGACAACACTAAGTTTTGTAAAGAAAAAAATATGCGTAGCGAAGAATTGAAATTTACGTGTTTATTAATAAGCGATATCGTAAATTTAGACCGATAAAAAGTTTTTTTTTAGAATTATATTTATTTTTTGCTACACCATAATCTAAAGTCTACTAGACGGAATTCGGAAAAGATATGAAATGAGTTGATTTTGGAAAGGTGATTTTTATCGGTTTTGGTAAAGAATTTGTGAGTTGGGAACGAATTTTTGTGATATTTTCTGAGATATTGGAGTCTTATTCAAGGAAAGACGGGTTTGAATGGGTGGGTATTCGGGTTAGAATATGGTTCGAAAAATGGTTGCGGGTTTTTCGCCAAAACAGGGGGTTCAAGGAGGGATTTTGCGGGCTGTTTTACGGGCGATGGGCCACGGGTTTAGGTCGAAGGCTGGGTCCATATTGTAGGCTAGGACTAGGTGGTGTTGGTGGTTTCAATGGGTGGCTGGGTGGGCGGCAATAGATTGCAGAACGGGGGGCAGCACGGTAGGAGCAGGTGGTTTGTTTGGTTGTTTTGTGCAAGGAAAGAAAAGGGGAAAAGAAGGGTTGGGGTGTGGGTAATGGGGCTCGAACTTGGGACCTCATGGGGGTTGGGTAATGGGATTAGTACTCCTCAAACTCGGGTTCAAATCGGGTTAAAAAGAAGCTTAAAATCGTTCTAAAATTAGGCTAAAAAGACCGTCTTAAAATCGTAAAAATATGATTTTTCAAATCGAAACAACAACGATTAAATACGTAAAGTCTATATTTCAAATCAAAACTTTTCAGATAATTTAAATTTCATTTAAACTAATAAAACATTTGACTAATTTAAAATAAACCATTTTAAATTAGAAAACGTCAAAGTACATAACTTTACATCATAGAAACCGAACTTTCTCACTGAATACCGTCATTGAAATTACATGTGTCCTATCATCATCGGGTGTTTTGCGGGAATTCTATAAATGCCAGTATCAACGGATAAATGTATCTATAAGGGGACAACAAATTTAGTGCCCATTCTGATGGGAGTGTCCGATTTCAGGGAAGGTGGTGTGTGCCTCTGGACCAAGAGTTAAGGAATAAAGTTTTGTCAGAATCCCATATTACACAATATTTAGTACACCTTGGAGGAGATAAGATGTACAAGGACTTGAAAAAGACGTTTTGGTGGCCTAACATGAAACGGGAAGTGGAAGAATTTGTATCCATATGTCTGTCTTGCAAGAAAGTTAAGATAGAGCATAGGAGACCGCAAGGATTACTTCAACCTCTAGATATTGCTGAATGGAAGTGGGAGTCGATCTCGATAGATTTTATCACAGGGATACCAAGGACTAAGAAGGGTAACAATATGCTTTGGGTAATCGTAGATCGACTGACTAAATCTGCACATTTCATACAAATGAAAGATACGTGGAACAAAAGGGAGTAAGCATTAGCTTATCGGCGGCATGTTTTGAAACTTCATGAAGTCTCTAAAAGTATAATATTAGATAGAGATTCGAGGTTTATCTCTAAGTTTTGGCAGAGCTTCAAGAGTCATTAGCGACGCAACTTAAGATGAGTACAACTTTCCATCCTACTACAGATGGTCAAACAGAAAGGACAATCCAAAAATTGGAAGACATGTGAAGGGCTCGTGCCTTAGAATTTAAGGATTCGTGGGAAGTTGGACCTGATCGAATTCTAATATAATAATAGCTACCATGCTAGCATTAAGATGGCACCATCTGAAGCACTATATAGACGATGTTGTAAGAGTCCAGCTTTTTTGGGACGACCCGTCTGATGATGTCATGTTGGGACCAGCGCTGATTCAGCAGATGAACGACGATTTTCATGTTATTCGACAGGAAATGAAAGCTGCCCAAGATCGTCAAAAGAGTTACGCCGATTTGCATAGAAGAAGTATAAAATTTGAAGTGGGAGATAAAGTGTTGCTAAGAGTATCACCGATGAAGGAAGTCATGAGATTTGGGAAGATAGGGAAACTTGGTGTGAAATATATAGGTCTGTATGAGGTATTACAGGGCGTGGGAGAGGTGGCATATTGGTTCGCCTTACCACCGTCCTTGGAGAGAGTCAATAACGTGTTTCATGTATCACAATTACGCAAGTCTTTGAGCGATCCATTGCATCTTTGTAAACCCGAGACATTGATAATAGATGAGTTTATGCATTACTCGAATAGACCAATTAAGATACTTGATAGTAAGGTCGTAAGACTCGAAATGATGAGACAAGAATTGTCAAAGTTTTGTGGGCAAACCACGAGCTAGAGAAGACGAGTTGGGAAGCCGAGGACGCCATGAAAGAGAAGCATCTGGAGTTATTTTAAAAAAAGGATAGTTACGAGCGCGTAAATTTTGTTTTAAAGGGGGTGAGATGTAACACCCCACCTTCTTAGTATATTTTTTAGTAAAACCATGCATGCATATAAATTGTAAATGTCAAATATATTAGTGTAAAGTATGTCGCGAATTGATTAAGTCTAAGGGGAGTTTAAACTTCGAGGACGAAGTTTGCTTTAAGGAAGGTAGATTGTAATACCAGCTATTTTTGGAATACGATTATCAAGGAATTTGGTACATTTTGAGTTCGAAGTAGCTAGTTAAGTATACTTGGTAGAACTTAGAGTAGCATATGGTGTGATAATAGTGTTGGAGTAGGTGTCCTCCACAATAGTGCGCCACATGATAAATCTTATTAACGAATATAATTGGGATATTTATTGACTATATATATGATTAGTCAGTTGATTAACGTAAATCAATAACGGTTGCCTGACTAGAGTTTGACGTTATTGTCGTATGACGGCGGTGATCAACTGATCCCTTTCGGTCACACCTAAAGGATGAAATCCAAATAGTAATTAATTATTTGTATACGATACAGTTAATTAGTACATTACATATATTCGATATGTACGAGAGTTAATTGTTAGAAATTGAGTTGAGAACTCAAATTCGATTAAACTTATTTTTCAATTATGCGATAATTGACTAATAAATTTATATCTTATTTTAATACGATTAAATAAGATTTAACTTAGTAATTAATCGTTAAATTACTAAATTAGTTGAGGTTTTCAGATAGAGGTAATTAGTTTATTATATTTACAAGGAGTTGTAAAATAAATTAACTAAGCATTGTGGGACCCATTATATATTGATATAATGGTAAAATATTACTTAAAATGTTAAGTACATATTATTTATTTAATTGAGTCATGTAATTGTTATATGATCAAATTAACACTTAATTATACAAGATAATGAACCATATGATCAATAAGTATTTGTGAGACAAATATAAAAAAACAATATGGATCAAACTAGGCCATAATGGCCGGTTATATTATAGTTACAAAGGTGATGATTGTTGTTCTTGTTTATACTCTTTAGTTACAAATTGAAAGTGACATTTCAAGTAGAAATAATCATCACTTATACTACAACACTTCACTCTAATGCATGTGATCAAATTAAACAAAATAAGAGTCCTTTATGGACTAAGTGGTCCGGCCAAATGGCTTTAAAAATGAGCAATTGTGTTCATTTTTCTACTACTTCATTTTGTGCAATTTTTACACTTCTCTCTAAAATTCTTCCTCTCACTAAAAACTCTCATATACTAATATTTCCTAATTATTACTAGTGTAGTAATATATTCTAATATTAGTAGTATAATATCTATCTTATTATCTAGTTAATAATAAGAGTAGATTATTTGGGTTCATCTTGGTGCAACTTAGAGGAGATCTTCTACTTGGAGATTCTTGTGTTCATCCATATTTGTAGCTCAAGAACAACAACAAGGAGTTCTTGTTGCCCATATTATTTCCATTTAATGTGAGGAAATTTCTTTTTTATATAATGTCTTATATTTGCATTGCATGTTACATAGATCATTAACACTAAATTAACAGTAATTTATCACTAATTAGAAGAGTCTAATTAAGGTCTATGGACTTTCATGTGGTATCAGAGCTAGCTTGTAGCATGCATGTTCATTTTGGACATTTTTATTAAAGTTATAAGATAACTAATAAATCAAAGATTTTGAGTTAAAATACGATTCTGACAAAAAATTTTGATTCATGTATACTTACTGACCTCAAAATTTTTTTGGTCAAATTTTTTGATTTTAGGGATTAATTTGCTATTTATTTTGATTTCTGGCGTTTAAATCGAGTTACCATGCATTTTATGAGTTAAAAGTTAACTAAAAATAGTTGCATGTTGATTCTGGCCATGAAATTTTAATATGATCTCACATGCATGTCTTAATTATTGTATGTAAAGTTTCGTGACTTTTACTTATGTATTGCATGTTCATTGATTTTTATACGATAAAAGTCGATAATATGAGATTATAATGATCATAAAATTGAAACGTCGATTTCTGGTCTTGAAAATTTTTTGTACATTTTAAATTCTAATTTTGATACTCTTGGTGAAATTTCATAATTTTTTTCACTGTTTAACTATATCTAATGTTTTTATTTGATAAAACCATTAAATACAAAGCTATTTGTTCATAAAATTAATTTAAATTTTTTGAGGAAATGTTTTTTATTTTTATAGTTCCTGGAATTGTTCCAGAATATACAAAATTTTTGGTTTCAAATTTTATGATGTTTATATTTTATTTTTGTTTTATTTCATAACTGTAATGATTAAACCGTAATATTTAGCAAATGAAATCAAATCGATCTAATTAATGACCAACAAAGTTAGTAGTGACTAATTTTGAGTTCTAAATCAGTTTATTTAATTAGTTTGAATTTAAATAAGATTTAAAAGTTGATACTGATTTTTAATGGTTAAAAATCAATAAATCCCGAAAAAATCGAGCTACAATGTGCATGAATGAACTTAGGACGATTTTGGCTTGAATTTTGCAGCAATTTATTTTATTTATGTTTGAATGAATGAATGTCATTTATGTAATAATTTATGCAAAGTTTGTACCTAGTATGGCCTAGTTATTTTTATCGTTATTACCCGTAATGTAAGGGAATAACGGTTTGGTTGTAATTTTATTGCGATCTCGTATCGCCGGTTTGTATAATTTTAATAATTTAATTTCATAGAATAAATGTATAATGGGAATTTGTATATTTTTATATTTGTAATTATTTTTATGAAGACCGGTGACTCCCTCAAGACGGTGCCATTTTGGAAGGTGTTCCAAGTGAAGAGGCAAGGGACCAAGAAGTTGGTTTCCGAATTTGTAACTATCTAGTTAATTTTGATTAGCTAGGTGGCCATACTAGGATTTTATTGTTGCTTGGTTGCTTGCTTTATTTCCGCTCATTCCAAAATCGTCACACATGCATTTTA